>CM017568.1:45223216-45458216 GCA_007844125.1 Sinonovacula constricta | reverse complement strand
AATTATACTGTTGCTGCAAATACATGTTATATAAAGAATTAACAACATTTAACTAATTTTGTCATCAAGATATGATGCATTATGATTAACCGTTTACTGCCTACAAAATACAAAAATAAAAGTATATTGTTGATTAAACTAAGTTAAGCGCTTAAATTGACGGAATGCAGTCCAATATTTGTGTATTCAGCACAAAGCTGTATTGCACTGAAGTTTACTTTTAACATTGTGATCAATAAATACCGCAGTAAACACGATAATTTTCTGCATATTAAAGGCAAATTGTCATTAACAATGTTTACAAAGTCGCTTAAAGTCTAATTATCTTATTTATTAATCAAGTTATACAAATAAAACTTAAAAGATTATTTCTCTCTCCCTGTCTCCCTTCCTCCCTACATATTTATTCCTAAATAGTTTCTCAGTGAAATTTTGGTCGAGACATCTGCATATGAGATATATTTCGAAATAAAAATTACACAATGTTCCATTTTTTTTTGTGTGTTCTATAAATTTATAACCCCCTATAATTCATTTTTATGAGCTTTAAATTGCTCATACAGATATTGGGAGGTTGGAAAATATGATTAGTAAACTACGCCAATATCTTGATAAAATATTATTTTTCAAAAAGTGCATACACGTTTAATTGTATTCGCATGTCTTTGTATATTATCTATTATGAGATACGTCTATGTTAAAAGTGAAGATGGTTAAGTAAACAAACACAGTCTAACAGAAGTATATCTAACAGACACGACTGTGGGCAGTATTAGATGTGGCCGATTACATGCTTAATAAATATATAGCAAATTAACATTTATTTACAGAAAAAGACATGCGTGCTAATGCAGAGACTTTTGAATCAATATAAAGTTCCAAATTATGAATCTGTATTAATTATCATGAAATATTTTTAGATTAGAGGTATGCTTCTTTTCTTCAATGCTAATTCACTTTCAGACAGTTTACACATTTCCTTATCCAATATGCAACTGAAATATGAGGCATAATGTGTTTTTGTATGTATACATGGAATCCGTCTAACGGACAACGATCTTATAGAACGTTATAGAAAATGCGTGATGCAAACTATTAAATACATATAGATTGGAAATTCGAACTACCACTTGACACAGAGACGGTACATTTTACACATAGTCTTTAAACGGTTACGGACCGACTGAGCTGCTTACCTCACACTTTCTGACGTTTGTTTTTTCTCGACGACAAATAGTGACAATATAAATATTCCCTCCAGGGGAGATAACTAACAGTGACTACTTGCATCGTGAGTAAATAACCGAGAAAAATAAAATAATAATAAACAACAAAGCTATAAATGCAATCAACTATCTGAAATATGTACAATGTGTACACAAGATTAATGCCTCGGCAACCTAACTGTTAAGAGAAATCAGTTTGAAAGTAAACAGTCCAAACGATGACATATGAAGAACTAGCTAGTCATTTGGAATAAAGAACAACAGTTTTTCCAACACAAAGGAAAACAAAAGATATTAGAAAATAAAGAAAATGGCAACAGAAAACTTTTCAAACAAACGAACAAATGGGTATAATGAAGCGATAAAAGGTAACGAAATCCCCAAAAATAATAGTATAATAGGCCGAGGACTTATCTCGGAGGATTTATTTACAACGGCATCCTAAAGTTTTACAAGCAGAAAATACCTACTGTTCAATCACGTGTAAAGGGCAATAAAGGTTGCTCAAGTAGCTTCTCTTATTTAGGGAACAAGAAATAAAGACACAGATTTTCATCACTGGCTGTCCAAATTACGGTTTCAAGTTACATTGTTACGTAGCCTTAACGTGGTATCCGACAGTTTGCCTTTATCAAATGCATGTAACAATTTCTTTTCCCACAATTTCCAGGAATTTAGGCACAATTTCTGCATAAACTCATACTTAAGACTAACTGACTATGATTTTTAACACTACCAATGTTGTAAGACAGTACACATTGTGAAATAATCACACTAAATGCTCATTGTTTCCAAACCTATAAATAAGCACGAGTGATCTTTGCAAAAATAGATACCGACGTCAGCGCGGGTGATGATAAAGCGCTGTCTGAAAAGAACGTTTAAAGAAACATATAAAGAAGATTTACAATTTAAAAAGCGATCTCAAAATCTATACACCAGCTAGTCTGACTGGAATTTAAGGTGGTACCCGACATTTTGACTCTATCAAATACATATAACAATACCGAACCACCGCTTTGGGGAATTTGAGCATATTTTTTGTATAACTCATTCTTTAGTCTAAATACGATTTTGAACACTAACTGAATTGTTAGACTAAACTAATTGCGAAAAAGAATCACCCTGAATGTGTACTCTTTCCAACTGTATAAAAAAAACCGGTAGCGGTCTCTGCTACAAATAAATATTGACGTCAGAGCGAATAACCCGGATGGCAATATAATGTGATCTAAAAAGTTAGTGGTTACGTGGTTTCTACGCCTAAAAATAGCTGTCTCTGCAGCGTAGCTCGGATAGGAAATACCTGTTTGCAATGACAAGTGGTGATTTATGTTTGACTGTTCAAACAGATCAAGAACATCATTGAACAGCATTTTGCACGACCTTTTCGGGTAACAATGAATTATTTGGTTATTTGAGGAAAGAAATTTTGGTCTAAACTGTCGATGCCACCTTTAAGGACATGTCCAGTCATCTCGTAATTGAAAAGTTAAGTTATTGGTGGTAAACAAGTTAATACCAAGCAATGCAATACATCGAACGTTATGCAGCACAAGGTACGGATAATCAAACCGCTTATGTTAAAATCTCTCTTGTTATATATTTAGGGTACAGCGGGCTTATGCAAGAACGCATTATGAGCAGTCTTATGCAAGGTCCTTTCATTAGCGAGCTTATGCAAGGTTGCACCAAGAGCGAGCTTATGCAATGTCACTATTTGAATAATTCTTATTTTCAATGGCACTGCCAGATTAGATATAGTTGATTTAAATTTAATGAATAGCTTGCATTAGGAAGGCCCTTTTCATATGTAAAACGACATATTATATATTTATATTAATTGAAGCGAATATGCGCAGATCAATATCGATGACAAAGGAGACTGACAGAATCCTCCACCATGATTTATTTAATTGGTGTGTGTAACATGCATCTCTCACAACTTTAGTTGAAAAAAATGCCTCCACAGCCTTCAATATCGGATGCCTTAAAGGTAGTAACCAGTAGTTTGAACCAAACATATTTTCATTAAACATTTTAGTAAAGAATTGTTATCTGAACAGATCTCGCAAAATGTTGTTTTTGATGTCCTACACCTATCTGTAAAGTGAGTCATAACTCCACAATCGTCATTACAAATATGTATTTCCTATGTGAGCCACGCTGCACAGTTGGCTATATGACCACTACTTACCTTGTTGCCTTTGTCTACAGGTATATAAAATTTGAATATCTGTGGAAATTTTGATAGGACCTTTTCTTACTCACCTATGAGTTCATCCACGTCATCCGCTGTGACGTCGATGTCTATTCTTAGCAAGAATCCCAACCGTTCTTATTTACAGATATTGTTACATATGTAAAGGCAAATAAGAAAAGGTCCTATACCCCCCCCCCCCCCCCCTCCCCCCCCCCCCCCCCCCCCCCCCCCCTCCCCCAGAAGCGGAAACAAGTGGAGATGAAAAATAGCAAAATGCGCGTTTTAAAGTATTTCGAGGAAAAAATATCAAACAAAAAATTTAAACTACGAATTTTATTCGATGCAAACTTTACTGAGCACTATAAATCATGCATAAACCATGGGTGAAACTTAGATAAAGTCCATTTTTCTGCATTTAACAGAAGCAAATTTGTTAATAAAACGTCGACATCAATTTCTCTGTGGATGTGAAGAATGCCGAGATCGGACAGCCTGTCACAAGTCATCGTACTTCTCATGTACGATTTGATACGGCGCATAAAACTGAAAGAGCGTTCACAGGATGCCGATGTAGCCGGCATTTCCTCGGCAAGATGGTCAACGAAAACGTTGAACAAAGATACACGCCAGTATTCCTTCGGATCATCAATCTGATAATTGGCTCTATTGCGCTGTCGGGTTGCTTGACGCGGTACACTTGCATCAATCTGTACGAATACAAACACTAACTGTGAAAAATAACCTGTTTGTACCATAATCGACGTAGTTAACTAATATTATTATTATAAGGTTATAAGGCTTAGTAAGCGCTATGTTTATTAGTTAATTGGCCGTTAAACAAATGCACTGATATGGAGTGATTCGGGCAAAAGAATGGATAGACCTCATTTTCGTTGGCATATAAACCATTTAACCATAAAATAGCATTTTCACCAAAAGTTTTTACCTGAAATTCAGCAGCTATGTCCACAGCTGTCTGGTAATGACATTTAATGCATTATCCTTATTTGCTAATCTTATGCTGTAAAATAATAAAACAAAGACATTCCGAAAAATATCCCAGGTGATGATAAAATGAAAGCATGAAAAATGTGGAGTCAATAGCACAATTAATGGCATCAATACAGACCGCCTTTTAAAAAAACATAATAATATATGCATGCTATGGCATCATCAGTAGAACATGAATGCTTTGTTACAAGGAGACAAAGTTTCCGCTGACAAGTATTTTTTTAATCATTATATTTACTATGAACCGTGTTTTAATGTAAAGGAAACAGTCTCCTTTGTATAAACTTGAGCAATCTAAACACCACGTTATGGTAGAAGGATTGTATATATTATACTACAGGCAATGGTTAATAAATTTGTTAACACAAGAAAAAAAAATAATAAGCACTTATATGTATTTGCTAATATATGATATATTAAATATCGATCATTTTGTATTGATGCACATATCATATTGGTGATTCTGACCAATACGGAGCCCTAGTAACAACCTGCCGCCATTGTTTCTCTGATGTTTCATACAAAGCACTAACTACTTACTAGCTGTCTTCGTTGACACTTCATATTGTTATTAAACTTTATCTTGTTTTCCTCTGATAGTGTACCAAACTATTATCTTTTTATTTGTGATGGACATTCAGAATTTACAATAAGGATGGGAAAAAGATATCTGAAGAAATTATATTACTTATTAGACCTTACATTTTAAAAGTTTTAGGTTATTCTAGTTAAATAATTTATTGTGTGGATAACATTTTATGTCATACATTCTGATTACTGACTTATAGACTTACAAGTTCTAAGTAACAGTAACTAGCTATGCTGTTGTTTAATATAAGTCATGGTGTAATAGTGTACGAATGTGATAAGCAATAAAGTATCATCAACACCAAAATATTATGTATCGCGATACGTATCTATAGTATGGTATGTATTGCGATACGTATCGTATCGTGTGTGTAGCGTATCGTTACACCCCTAGATCTCAGGAGTGTATTGTTGACGAGATTTGCAGAACCAGATCTCAGGGGTGTAGTGTTAATTTTAAAGTGTGTTGTAGTCGCTTCCGGTAAAATTTATCAGTATTTATTTTAGACCTCATTTAAGCTAAAGTACAATTGTACATAATGAATTATATGTGTACTAAATAGTTCCTAATAATAGTTCTCTTTTGTTACTTTTAATTTTGACGCTTATTTGCACACAATTATTAGATTAAGTAGTTAAACTTACACCGTCTAAACTGCGCTTTGATTTTCAATGGTTCTGCATGAAGACACTCTCACATATACACATGTACAACGTTAAGTACATACCATGCTTTATAATATAACATTGGCCTTTGTGGCATTGGACTCGCCCCCAGAGATGACACCATGTTATAAGATAACAGCTGGAAACTGGAATAGTTTATTATCCACAGAGATGTCATAGGGAAAGGTGAAACAATTAGTCATACTTGATGCAGTCCGAGACTGTGTCCAGCCGGATGTCACATCCACCCTTACCAATTAACCTCCTATTGTGATCACAATGTCAGGCCATAGAAGGTCACTTTCCATGTTCCAATGTTTTTAACTTTATTAAAGTTGTGCCGCCGTGTCTCATGATTTTCTGTGATATATATATTTTTTTTAAAAACAACAACAACAAAAAAATGTTTCAAGTGTTTCCAAAATAAGTTTCGAGACCATGAATATGCTTATAAAACGTGACAAGAACATTTGTATGATTAATACATAAAAGCAATATATGGAATAATAAATAATATTTAATACCGAGTTATAGTCTGCTCTCAAGTTACTGCTCGTTCAGCCAACTTTACAGTCCCCCACCCCCATCTTGTCATTGGATATATTCGTCAATCCCGTACTATGGCAGCCGATACATGGCGCTAGGTAGTAATTTTATTAACTCGAATAGCCCTCGCAGGTACCTATTTATACACCAATATGGAGTGGAACAGTTTGAGGTAAGTTTCTTGCTCAAGGAAATTAGCGGCGAAATGACCGGGGTTCGAATCACGGGCCCCGTGATGCGGAGTTGTACGTCCTACCACTGGACTATTCCGCTCCTCCATATTATCCATAATGTTATCTTGAACATTATTGTTCACAGGTTATATGGAATTCTAGTCTTCTGTCTATATTGATAAAGGTAAGTTATTATTTAGTGTCATTAAATGATATAAGAAGCGAATAATGGAGCAAAAACACCACAAACTGATTATACTATACATGTATAATTACAACTTTTGTGGGCGGGTTTTCATTTCACGAAGAGCATCTTAACAGAAGATGACACTCGTTTATAGTAGAAAACAAATATTCAAGTTTAAATAATGTTGTTGTTAATGTTGATGAGGTCATGACTGTGATGATGACAACGCTCAAGACGATGAGGTTGATAGGTGATGATGGTGGCAGTTGTTGATGTTGATGATGGTGATGCTAGTTCGATCTGCCATACAAATTGTGATTTGTAACGTCACATTTACTAATATCACATTTACAAGAGATGGTTGGAGATGTTTGCAAATGTATTTGTTTTGTTTTTTGCGTTATATTGTATATACATGTATTATTGTCATCCTGACATATCGAGTCTTGGATGTCGAAAGTAAGACACTGAAAACAATCTAAAACTAGATCTAGATCTCGTTGATCTGATGTTTATCTGTTTTAAGAATTCACCAAAAGGCATCTATATTCTTGTTTCTATGTTAAAGTTGGTACCCGACAGATTGGACCAAAATATTTTCATTAACCATCAAAATAAACCATTGTCACTTGAACAGATCTCGCAAAATACTGCATATTGGTGTCCTGCATCATTCTGACAAAAGAACCATCATGCCGAAATCGTCATTTCAAACCTGTATTTCCTATCTGGGTCACTCTTAGTTAGGGTATTTGTAAACTAAGAAAGTCACGTGACCACTTTTGTTGTAGCTCATCCGCTGTGACGTTACTGTCTGTTGTTAGCAGGAATCCCAATTGATCTTATTTATAGATTTGAAAAGAATTAATATTGAACTGTTGATTAACGAGTTTTACTGCAGTAAAATTGAGATAATGTTGAAAATCATCAAAGCTTAGACTGAAGAATGTTTTGTTGTTGTTTTTTCTCCAAGAAGCATGTACAAATACTCCAAACAAAGATAGGTTTTGTTGCTTTTATTTGCTGGATATCACCTTTAAATTAGAACTGACTCAAATATAGGACTGACCGTTCCTAGGCGGTAACTGTTGCTTTGTATTTGTTTGTAATGTCGCATCTCTGTGGTTTTGTCACGTTTACCTTTATTCTGTGTGTCTTTGTTCAAACGTAGGTCAGGTTAAAGATCCATGGTAATTCTTACAGGACCTTTTCTGATTTTCCTATTAACATCTTTAGATCATTGTCCATATTCATTTTTACGTAATTATAGGTTATTATACATTTTACTGTACAATACGGGAATATATTTGGACGAGTACACAGCTTGAAAATTCATATTGGACGAGCCAGGCTCGTTTTGATTACAGTGTTTTTCGCCTTTTGTCCGTAGATAAAATCAGAAATTTCTTCATCTGTCAACGTTTTGAATTCTGTCAAAACAAAAGAACGCTTCCTGGACAGCTAGACGCTTTACACGCAGTTTTAAACATATACTAACAAGCGTCTTTATGCACGCATGGTTCCCGGTCTTTAATTCGTTAGAGATTGAAATCGGAAACCAGACTAGCATCGTTTAGTGCACATGTACCCAACCGTCCAATATGAAATTAATATATATTTTTTGGATCCAATACGGGAATATATATTGGACGGTCACGTGGTGCAAATGCAGATGGTCGATTGGTTAGATTTATTAGATATATAATAAATTGCTTTATAAGTACAAGAAATATAACAATGAGGTTTGGTGTAGTGTGCCATGTGTGCCAGTAATCTAATGTATGCGTCCTTGTGTTATAGAGGTGTCCAGTTACAACCAATTTCAAAATGTACACAATCGATGTACACTTTATGCCACACTAGGCAATTTTTATCTTTAGTACATCTTAGGAATGCCCCAAACGTAGTAATATTACACGCTTGCAAAGGGAAACTAGTCTACCGCAAAACGGATTTTCTGTCAAATTGGTTATGTTGCAAATTCTCGTACTTGTAATGAATCATAACCAGTTTATAAATATATTATATTTCAAAATCGGATTTTATTGTAAAACAAATATTTGCGGGACTCACAGACAAGAATTCTATTGATAGAACTTGTAACGCTCTGTTTACTTTGTATGGGCATTTCTTTTGAATGACACTAGCCCATTGACAACGAGTCTCAATACGGGTTTTTTGAATTCAATAAACGATCTATCTGTAATTGCTGTTTCAGGTCCCATTCAAATCAAGGACATTCACAACTTGACGGCCAGGCTTCAAATTACTTTGGAAGTTATCGATTAACGCGGTATTTTCAGTCGAACAGGTCCGCGGTTGAAATCATTTCGGGAAAAGAACCGCCTGGACATAGCATGCATGTTAACGTATCTGTATGTATAGAACTTTTTGTTAATTTTAATACTAACAAATGAACCACTTTTTCTACATGTATTTAGCTTTAATCTGTTATTTATTATACAATATGTTGCTTTTTTAGGACGTTTCTTAAATATTCTCTTATTGATTGAGCGAGAGTGTTGTTGTAAAGAAGTTTCTGTTGTCGGTCAAGTGAGCGTGTTGTTTCAATGTAGTTCATGTTGTCGTTCGAGTAACAGTGTTGTTGTTACGTTGATGCTGTTGTATCTTGGTTTCTGTTGTCGATCGAGTGAGCATGTTGTTGTAATGTGATTTCTGTTGTCGGTCGAGTGAGCATGTTGTTGTAATGTGATTTCTGTTGTCGGTCGAGTGAGCATGTTGTTGTAATGTGATTTCTGTTGTCGGTCGAATGAACATGTTGTTGTAACGTGGTATCTGTTGTCGGTCGAGTGAGCATGTTGTTGTAACGTGATTTCTGTTGTCGGTCGAGTCAGCATGTCGTTGTGACGTGGTTTCTGTTGACGGTCGAGTGAGCATGTTGTTGTAATGTGATTTCTGTTGTCGGTCGAGTGAGCATGTTGTTGTAATGTGATTTCTGTTTTCGGTCGAATGAACATGTTGTTCTTGCGTGGTTTCTGTTGTCGGTCGAGTGAGCATGTTGTTGTAACGTGGTATCTGTTGTCGGTCGAGTGAGCATGTTGTTCTTACGTGGTTTCTGTTGTCGGTCGAGTGAGCATGTTGTTGTAATGTGATTTCTGTTGTCGGTCGAGTGAGCATGTTGTTGTAATGTGATTTCTGTTGTCGGTCGAGTGAGCATGTTGTTCTTACGTGGTTTCTGTTGTCGGTCGAGTGAGCATGTTGTTGTGATGTGGTTTCTGTTGTCGGTCAAGTGAGCATGTTGTTCTTACGTGGTTTCTGTTGTCGGTCTAGTCAGCATGTTGTTATGTGGTTTCTGTTGTCGGTCTAGTCAGCATGTTGTTGTAACGTGGTTTCTGTTGTCGGTTGAGTGAGCATATTGTTGTTACGTGGTTTCTGTTGTCGGTCTAGTCAGCATGTTGTTGTAACGTGGTATCTGTTGTGGGTCGGGTGAGCATGTTGTTGTAACGTGGTTTCTGTTGTCGGTCGAGTGAGCATGTTGTTGTAACGTGGTTTATGTTGTCGGTCTAGTCAGCATGTTGTTGTAACGTGGTTTCTGTTGTGGGTCGGGTGAGCATGTTGTTGTAACGTGGTTTCTGTTCTCGGTCTAGTCAGCATGTTGTTGTAACGTGGTTTCTGTTGTCGGTCGAGTGAGCATGTTGTTGTAACGTGGTTTCTGTTGTCGGTCGAAAGAGCATGTTGTTGTAACGTGGTTTCTGTTGTCGGTTGAGTGAGCATGTTGTAACGTGGTTTCTGTTGTCGGTTGAGTGAGCATATTGTTGTTACGTGGTTTCTGTTCTCGGTCTAGTCAGCATGTTGTTGTAATGTGGTTTTTGTTGTCGGTCGAGTGAGCATGTTGTTGTAACATGGTTTCTGTTGTCGGTCTAGTCAGCATGTTGTTGTAACGTGGTTTCTGTTGTCGGTCGAGTGAGCATGTTGTTGTAACATGGTTTCTGTTGTCGGTCGAGTGAGCATGTTGTTGTAACGTGGTTTCTGTTGTCGGTTGAGTGAGCATGTTGTTGTAACGTGGTTTCTGTTGTCGGTTGAGTGAGCATATTGTTCTTACGTGGTTTCTGTTCTCGGTCTAGTCAGCATGTTGTTGTAACGTGGTTTCTGTTGTCGGTCTAGTCAGCATGTTGTTGTAACGTGGTTTCTGTTGTCGGTCTAGTCAGCATGTTGTTGTAACATGGTTTCTGTTGTCGGTCTAGTCAGCATGTTGTTGTAACGTGGTTTCTGTTGTCGGTCTAGTCAGCATGTTGTTGTAACGTGGTTTCTGTTGTCGGTCTAGTCAGCATGTTGTTGTAACGTGGTTGCTGTTGTCGGTCGAGTCAGCATGTTGTTGTAACGTGGTATGTGTTGTCGGTCTAGTGAGCATGTTGTTGTAACGTGGTATGTGTTGTCGGTCGAGTCAGCATGTTGTTGTAACGTGGTATCTTTTGTGGGTCTAGTCAGCATGTTGTTGTAACGTGGTTTCTGTTGTCGGTCGAGTCAGCATGTTGTTGTAACGTGGTATGTGTTGTCGGTCTAGTGAGCATGTTGTTGTAACGTGGTATGTGTTGTCGGTCGAGTGAGCATGTTGTTGTAACGTGGTATCTGTTGTGGGTCGGGTGAGCATGTTGTTGTAACGTGGTTTCTGTTGTCGGTCTAGTGAGCATGTTGTTGTAACGTGGTATGTGTTGTCGGTTGAGTGAGCATGTCGTTGTAATGTGGTTTCTGTTGTCGGTCTAGTCAGCATGTTGTTGTAACGTGGTATCTGTTGTGGGTCGAGTGAGCATGTTGTTGTAACGTGGTTTCTGTTGTCGGTCGAGTGAGCATGTTGTTGTAACGTGGTTTCTGTTGTCGGTCTAGTCAGCATGTTGTTGTAACGTGGTTTCTGTTGTGGGTCGAGTCAGCATGTTGTTGTAACGTAGTTTCTGTTGTGGGTCGAGTGAGCATGTTGTTGTAATGTGGTTTCTGTTGTCGGTCTAGTCAGCATATTGTTGTAACGTGGTTTCTGTTGTGGGTCGAGTGAGCATGTTGTTGTAATGTGGTTTCTATTGTCGGTCTAGTCAGCATATTGTTGTAATGTGGTTTCTGTTGTCGGTCTAGTCAGCATATTGTTGTAATGTGGTTTCTGTTGTCGGTCTAGTCAGCATGTTGTTGTAACGTGGTTTCTGTTGTGGGTCGAGTGAGCATGTTGTTGTAATGTGGTTTCTATTGTCGGTCAAGTCAGCATATTGTTGTAATGTGGTTTCTGTTGTCGGTCTAGTCAGCATGTTGTTGTAACGTGGTTTCTGTTGTGGGTCGAGTGAGCATGTTGTTGTAACGTGGTTTCTATTGTCGGTCTAGTCAGCATATTGTTGTAATGTGGTTTCTGTTGTCGGTCTAGTCAGCATGTTGTTGTAACGTGGTTTCTGTTGTAGGTCGAGTGAGCATGTTGTTGTAACGTGGTTTCTGTTGTCGGTCTAGTCAGCATGTTGTTGTAACGTGGTTTCTGTTGTCGGTCGAGTCAGCATATTGTTGTAATGTGGTTTCTGTTGTCGGTCTAGTCAGCATGTTGTTGTAACGTGGCTTCTGTTGTCGGTCGAGTGAGCATGTTGTTGTAACGTGGTTTCTGTTGTCGGTCTAGTCAGCATGTTGTTGTAACGTGGTTTCTGTTGTCGGTCTAGTCAGCATGTTGTTGTTATGTGGTTTCTGTTGTCGGTCTAGTCAGCATGTTGTTGTTATGTGGTTTCTGTTGTCGGTCGAGTCAGCATGTTGTTGTTATGTGGTTTCTGTTGTCGGTCTAGTCAGCATGTTGTTGTAACATGGTTTCTGTTGTCGGTTGAGTGAGCATGTTGTTGTAACGTGGTTTCTGTTGTCGGTCTAGTCAGCATGTTGTTGTAACGTAGTTTCTGTTGTCGGTCTAGTCAGCATGTTGTTGTAACGTGGTTTCTGTTGTCGGTCGAGTGAGCATGTTGTTGTAATGTGGTTTCTGTTGTCGGTTGAGTGAGCATATTGTTGTTACGTAGTTTCTGTTGTCGGTCTAGTCAGCATATTGTTGTAATGTGGTTTCTGTTGTCGGTCTAGTCAGCATGTTGTTGTAACGTGGTTTCTGTTGTCGGTCTAGTGAGCATATTGTTGTTACGTAGTTTCTGTTGTCGGTCTAGTCAACATATTGTTGTAATGTGGTTTCTGTTGTCGGTCTAGTCAGCATGTTGTTGTAACGTGGTTTCTGTTGTCGGTCTAGTCAGCATGTTGTTGTAATGTGGTTTCTGTTGTCGGTTGAGTGAGCATATTGTTGTTACGTGGTTTCTGTCAAAATAAGTCTAAATAGGACATGGTTCTTGGTCATTACTAAACACGAACCTTCTTCTGGCCAGAACAGTGGTGTGTTTCCTAGAATGCAAAAAGTACAACATTCATTATTAAAAGATATACCTGACTATAATTAATAAAAAAATATATATTTATATATTGAGACACATTTTCATGTATAGATGTGCCCAGGCATTTACATTGTGTGAATCTTGGACAGTGCCACATGTGCCCCCTATCTCTTTACTCCGAGTTAATTACAATTTACGGTTCGTTTACTTGGCTTTCAATATCCCATTTCAAAACTAACGGAGTTCATGCAGTGTGCCACTCTATGCTTCTATAGAATAGCAACGTGTGTAAATCATACACGAAAAGTCGTTGATGCGAAGCATCAAATGCGACGCAAAAGTTGGGGATGTAAAGAGATTAAAGCAATATGGAAGCAAGTAACAAAGACACTTGAAACGTTATGGTTTTTATTTGAAAGTTTTCAGTGTATTATAATTTTTCGATAAAAAGAACTTATATTCCTGAGACCATATAATGGTTTAAAACAAAATGAAAATCAAAACCCGACACCATTAAATAGGTTTTCTTAAGATGTTACATATGTAGAAAAATAAAAGATTATTATAGTTAACTATAAAACTAAAGTGTACTAGCAGAAAATGCACATGTTCGGCAGCCTCACATTACACAAATAAGTATTATTCAGATAATATTTTTCTCGAACCTAGTATTTTTTTCAGCATCTTATTGTTTATTTTCAAAGTCATTTTGAAAGTTATACACACAAAAATAAATATAAAAATAAAGACATAAAATAGAACACCTTTTATCGAATAAGGACCCGTATTGACCAGGTTTAGAAAGTCCGCAAAACAAACTTTCCTTATGTGCAAATTTCATTAAGCATTGAATAATAATGATAAACGTCGCGCTCCAATGGTAACAATGGTAACAGGCACTCTATCCTATACACAATACGCGGTTACCTGGCGATGAGCTTTTAGAAAAAATCAGTCATTACACGTCGTAATTTAAAATATAAAAAATTTCACCATTGAATTAGTTTTTGTCTTTACTATGTATCAGTTAATGCAGACTTGACGTATTTCAACCAGTAGGTACAGTGCACTTTGACTTTTATGTTTGAAATGCTAGTACAAACTGGGTAGGGGCCATTTATAGTTTTATCAAGGTTGTTCAGTAATCAAAGCGTTGAAGGTGCTGTATCCTGTAAAATGAATAAATGTGTGCAAATAATGGTCAAAATTATTCCGTGGTAAATCAAATGTACATCTGAACAGCATTGGAAAGCAGTCAAGTTTTCTGGTTAAACAAAAAACTCTTAAAAAATATGCATTATACATTGGACAGAAATTACAACAGTCACTAAAATCCGACAACAGAACTTATTTAATTAACTGTACTTTCTGTATGATTGCATTTGATTTAAATTAAGTCGAAAATAAATGCTTATGGATTTTTCCGGGTGCGGCCAAAAATAACCACAGTTTAAAATTAACTCCACCTTATTTTCTTCGCCAACAATTCACCCCAGTCATCTGAATGTGAAAAAAAACCTGATTGATTCTTTTTTTCTGTGTAACTTTAGACCAAGATGTTGAAATGATACAAATGACCTCTGCCATACATAACATGAGACGGAGCCGCAGAAGGCAGTGATACTAGTTCTGGATATCGCAAATATCTCAGCTTAGTAGATCATGCATATAGTTAGTTGGACGCTGGTTTAAAACATAATACAATCGCTTGAACTTCTAGTTTAAACATATTACTACATAATACTAACATTGAAAGCATGCCTGGACACGACTGACTCGTTTAGTCTTCTTCGATCTATATATTCGTCTTCCTTCTACACGATTGTCGCCTGTCTGTTTGCTATCTTTTGTCTACCGACTAACTATTATTTGGAAGTAAATTTCGTGTCAGTGCCAAGTCGCTTTAAGCAACACTATATATAAAGATCAAAATTGCTAAGGTCCCATTTTCTAGATATATCTTTAACATAGCTGTTAAGGGTGGTTTCCAAAAGTTTGGACCAAAATAGTTTTCCTAAAATAACCAAAAAAGTCATTGTAACCTGAAAACATATTGCAAAATGCTGCTCATTGATACCCTAGATCGGTGCAAACCGTGAAACATAAATCCATATTTCTCACTGCAAACAGATATTTCCTATGTGAGCCTGGCTACAGAGATAGCTATTTTAAACAAGGAAAACCACGTGACAACTCAATTTTGATATTCCGATATATCGTCATCCGGGTTACCCGCTCTGACGTCGGTGTCTCTTTTTAGCAAAGATCACTATCCTGCATATTTATAGATTTGGAATGATTGCACTTTTAGAGTGTCTTTATCGCGATTTATTCTGTCTAACAATGTTGACCGTGTTCATAACCATTTTTACTTATACTATGAGTTTATGCAGAAATTATGCCATAATTGCCAAAAGCAGTGGTAAGGTAACGTTACAATAATTTGATATAGGCAAACTATTAGATACCACCTTTAAAGACCGAACCCAGATATTCGTTATGTTTAAAAAACACTACAATTAAACTGACTGATTGTTAGCGTGTGGCAAACAGTAAATAATATGTTCTATCAAAATTACTATTGTTCATAAGGTGTTTTCATGTTAAGGCTGTCTTTTGATAAATATAATTTTAGATTTCGCGCAGTTTTTGCAAAGCTTATTGGGAACTTAAAGTGGCATTTTTGACTGAATTGTAAGTATGGTACAAACCATACTCGGACTGTCGCTAGTGTCAACCATGTTGTTGTTTATTTGTAAAGTGACCTTTTGACGCGACATTGAGCCTCGGTAAAAATAGCCGCGGTGATTCCTTGGGGTATTTTGTAAACAATCGAAAAAACACGGGTTTAACTATTGAAGGATATAAACTAGTTCTGTTAGTAGCAACGAATGCATGCATCCACTACTATTTTCACGTATTGAATTATCCACAAAACTCAAATTCGATAGTCGGTCCTTTAACTGTCCAACTTAATTCGACTTAAATATAAACCTAGCGACTACACTTATATCGATTTCTCTGTTAGTGTGGAGTTCTTTCCCTTGGTCACTATGTGATAATGCAAATAATGGCGGCCTTAATGGTCTGTAGTTTATATAGTAAAAGATGAATTTTGTGTTTCCATTCTTTTCGCAATCGATAGAAAAAATATAAGCTAACGATGGATTAGTTTTCCGGAATCAATTCTCCGGGCTGATAAAAAATACGACTTTTTAAAGTGTACTGTAATTTTCGATGGCACTTTATTCCGGATAACTATATGGTGAACATGACGTACTTACGATCTTGGCTTTCCTCAATAATGCTACGTGATTGAATCAAATTTAAATTGTATTAAGCAAAAGCATGAATGAAAAGATAGCATATTAAACAGGTTTCTAATTTTTATGCTTAACGAATATACATAAATATTGCCTGCTTTAATCGAGATTGTCGGGTATTCGAGAGTTTGTTTTGCATAATTAAAAAATATAAGCAATATAGCAAATGGGGCATCTTATTACAGTTACAACTAAAACTCGTCTAATGTGACGAACAAAACACTATTGATTCGGCGCAATCTATTCACAGGCAAAGCCTTGATGGGAAGTTGGACCAGACGGTATACAGCTATCAGTAAATATTATTAAACATTTTCCCAAAAATCGTTCACTGGATTTTTTGCTAAACAAACTTTTTTCAGTATTTTCACATTTACTACGCTTTATCTCTTTTTCTTGCTTTATATATTGGAGTTTGGGCACAAAACGTATTGTTACATTAGATATACAAGCAAACATTAAAATAGGACAAGAATAAGCGTCGCGTTTCCTGACACTGTTCACTTAGATTTGAGATGGCGAAGGACGGACCGACGGACGAGACATGCACAAAGAGATGGACAGAACATACTACACTTCAGTTGAGATATAGGTGTGTTCAATCGGAAAGTATGCATCCGGATGCAATTGCTATTGACATGTAACGGAACAGTGAAAACTATGGAAGGGGATATCTGCCAATTTTCAGTTCCTGATTTGCAAATGGCAACACTGCATATGCTTAAATTTGCTATTTGTTTGCACAAACACGTTCGTTTTTACATCTATCTAATTCACATTTCTCGTATACAATATGGAAAATACAAATCTCAAGTCACAATTATCAAGTCACAAATGTTATGTTTGCTTACAGTTTACTAGTAACAAATCTCACAGTCACAATTCTGAAGTGACAAATTACTAATGTACAAGTTAAGCACTGGCAATATTCAGACGCTAGGTGGCGGTACCACATAAAGATAGACGTCTCTAAGATTAAAAAAAAACGGCATCAACAATCATTCTTCGAAGGGAGATACAATAGTAAACAGCCAACATTATTTGGCTTCAAATTGAATGCGTTATCTTTTGCCAAAAAGTAGTAATTAATGTATATATTAAAATTAAATTTTACCATATAAGTTTTTGTTGTCTTAACACAGCATTAAATCCAATTTAATATACAATATCGGACGTTTCCAGAAGAACATACTCTCTCATTCACATTTGGATTTGTTTACAATGCACTGGAATTGAAAAAAAAAAACATCAACAGGCGTAGGCCTACGTGGTGCGGTGAGAATGCTTTCTCCAGCGTCAGGTGCCCATGTAGCTCAGTTGCTACAGCAAGTTCAGCAGGTCTTGGGTTCGACCCCCACTCTCGGCAATGAGATTTTTCCAGCCATTTTTAGTGGCGTCAGAATTAATTCTCCAAAGAACCCTGGGCAGCAGGAACATTCTAGGTACTGGTGGTTCTGTCCATTTGGTACATGGCTGAAATAAGGAAAGTTAAAAGCTCAATGCCCAGATAGATCAGATGGTAGAGCACCGGATTACGGAGGAGGTCTTGGGTTCGAGCTCAATACTGTGTTCCATTAACTTTGCCAGTTCGGATCACTTCGTTTAAATAAGAATTTATGCAGTAAAATGAAAGAGGGTGGGGCCATCGAGGTTAAAAGGGGCGTGGGGGGCGGGGGCTGTCAGACCTGAGAAATCAAAATATACGAACAACATTTGAACCGATTTATGCAGTTTGAAGAAAAGGTAGAGACGTGTACATATGAACTAACTTTAATTGGTGCAATGTCTACAGTACATGGCACCAATGATTATAAATGCATACATGTTTATCACACATTTTCCTAATGTGCCATTATCACTTCGTCTTCTATAATCACATAAAACATATATATATATATTTGTTCGTAAATGTGATATACTGTACTTAACGTCTTTATGTGTGAATGTGTTATATTACACTTAAGTCTTTGTGTGTAAATGTGTTATACTGCACTTAAGTCTTTGTGTGTTAATGTGTTGTAACTTGTACTGCACTGAAGTCTTTGTGTGTAAATGTGTTATACTGCACTTAAGTCTTTGTGTGTTAATGTGTTTTAACTTATACTGCACTGAAGCCTTTGTGTGTGAATGTGTTATACTACACTTATGTCTTTATGTGCTATAAACAAATAGTTTTGGAAAATGCCGTTTGTTAATAAACCATAAACTTTCATTCCATAAGAGAGTGAAAAACATTTAAGGAATCTTTAAGTTATAAAAAATTATGTAATAAATTTACGAAAATGGGTACCATACCAAGCCTGTCGAGGTCCCGACGAATAGCTGTACAGACGAATATCGTCGCAAGCATGCAAATCGAAGTTTGCTCAAGGGTTAGAAGCTTGTCGAGCCTACCTCTTCTATGCGATATTTGTCCAGGTTATTCCTCACCATTAACTGATGTCAGTCTGTAGTATATTCTAGAGACTTAAATAACGCACCTGGCTAACCCTAACATAGAAAAGATTGTATCATACATTACTATATTCTATTATTTTCAGATGATTTCAAGACCTTTCTGCAGGCTTGTCCTGGTCGTCTTGGCCTGGAGCCTGACGTCCTTCCTGTGCCACTACCAGGCCAAACGCTTCCTCCAGATATCTATCAGTGAGGACCTCCTGACGGCCTTCATCAACAGTCTCGCTATCACGGCACTTCAGATGATCTTCTGTGTCATCCTAACCAATGCAATTGGCCGTGAAGATACATTCAACCTAAACATCCGACTGATGCAGTTGGCTCATGCGTTAGCTGCACTTGCCACAAACTTCAGTATGGCCACAACCTTCGCGTCATCAACATTCGCCATTAAGCTTATGGAGCCGATAACTAGCGCCCTGGCACAAAGAATCATGCTTGGAGACAGACTAACATCTCTACAATACGCAAGTTTACCAGTTATTGTCATCGGGTCATTCATATTTGCTGAGGACTTCTCCATTGGATTTAAAATATCCTTTGGATCTATTTTAGCTGTTGCGTCCAATATCTTACTGGCAACCAGAAACGTTGTCTTGAAAAAGCAGCATTTATCAAACAAACCACCGACTCTTCAGAAGGCAAGGAATTTCCTCATTCTCTCGATTGTTTCTTGGCTGGTGATTGTCTTGTCACTGGTGCTGGCACGTCAAGAAATTGTATCGTCGACATTTCCTGCTCGCGTTTTCTTTGTCATCACATCTGCATTCTTACACGTGGGATACTCGTACATTTCCACGGCCATTGTGCTGAAAGAGTTGTCTATTGTCGAGCATGCAATCGGAAACATATTCAAAAGATTGTTTATTGTCGGACTGTTTGTTGTCCTGGGAAGCCGGGAAGTAACCTCTGGGAATGTCAACGGTCTGTTTCTTTGTGCCTTGGGTCTTGTTATGTATACAGCAACTAAGACGTGGCCTCAGCTTACAATCGGAACACAGATACACGATTACATCGGCAAGCGTAAGTTTCATACCCCGTGTATATGTATTTCTTAATTAAGAAAGAACAGTATTTGTATCATCATAACCCTTCGACATCTAACAAGTATGCAGTGATTACTAGGTTGTATGTTACGTAAGATTTAACCGAACCCATCACTTTCAGAGTAATTTAAAATGATGTGCCCAAGAAGTTTACACATGAGCAGACGATAGTTCCCTTTTATCATTAGAGTTTCTATTTTTAGATGGTGGCAAAACGTACGAGACACCACTTGCCATTTATATTCCTGTCCTATGTACAATGAGCAAGTATTAAATGTAAGGACGGGAACGATAACAATAACAAGTAAATGTTTTTTGTCTTTCAGTCAAAAGTACCACTCGACGACTACTGACAGTCCTTGGGGCATCTGCATTAACTGGTCTGATAATCATTGTTGTGAGGTCATCCTTTCACAAAGAGGACCCACCAATCAAGTTCGACACCTTCAGCTTTGCAATACATGTAGACAGTAATTACAACCCACCCCGGGTGTCCCGGGAAGAGGCTCTAGCTGCAGATCTGGTGGAGACTCCAGACCTCGCAGACGCCATATCGCCCAATCTGACCACCAGACGGGAAGTGATCGCCGAGGCTCAGAGGATCCATATGAATATTTTTACCAAGTTACTCGCCGGTAGAAAGAAGGCCATGCTTTTTCACTACTCTCCATCAGAGAATAAGGGCGACTCGGCCATTGCTGTCGGGGAGTTTATGTTCCTTAGGAAACTGGGTGTCGATGTAATCTTTCATTGCCCCTTGGATACGTGTACGAAATTGATGAATAATTCACTTCAAGTAAAGGGAAACTTAACAAACAATGAATTAGTGATATTGTTGCACGGTGGGGGTAATATAGTTGGCTATGGTGTAATTGACAAATGGCGTAGTCAAGTCATACAGGCTTACCCTGATTTTGATATCATTATGTTCCCGCAAAGTATCTACATTCATGGTCCCTACAGCCATCTAGAGTATTGTAAGAAAGTATATGCTTCGCACAAGAGTTTAACATTCTTGTGGCGTGATAGAGTTTCATACCAAATGGGCAAAGAATTGTTTCCAAAAGTACGTTCTCTTTTATCTCCCGACATAGCGTACCAGATTGGGCCAGTAGAACGGACAATGGTGCCGTCGTATGACGTCCTCTGGCTTAAGCGGGTCGACGTAGAAAGTCCCGGCTATATCCTTCCACAGACTATGTTAGGTTTGAGGGTCCATGTGTACGACTGGCATCAGTGGCCCACACCACAAGGCACAGGCGCGATGGAGGACGTATTCCTTATGACCCAGGTGGGGTTCACCTTTCTCCAGAGAGGCCGTATCGTCATCACCGACCGATTGCATGGGCATATACTGTGTACTCTTCTTGAAATACCTCACATCTTTATAGACAATAAGGAACACAAAATATCAAACTACCACAACACGTGGACTCGTGGTGTTGAAAACATAGTGTATACAAACTCCAGCGAGGATGCTATTCATCAAGCTAAACGCATGATCGTCAAACTCAATAAGACTTTACCACCAGTTGTTGGCTACTTTAATTATACTAATTTAAAAAAAGCTCCCAAAACAAAGAGCAAGTTCTGTCAGATTTTACGTTGCTAACAGGGTTACGGAAATAGTTACTAAACGATAGGCGAAAAATACGAAATATTAACGCTACACTGTTTAATATGGTTGGTTCGATTGTTTATAAAAAAAACTAACGCTCGTTTTCTTACTTATTTGCTTGAACAAATATTTCACAGTAAATCCTACATATAAAAATGATGTGTGTTCTAAATGCTATTCAAAAAGTTTCACTAACTTGTTAATGTTGGAGATTATGCGCCTGAGGTGCTGTGCATCTGAATTGTCGCAAAGCTACATCCACTCTGGTTATAACACTGAAATGTCGTTTAAGAAGAGCACGTCTCTCCTTTGTGATGTCTTCACATACTTTGTTAGCAATTATGACATACGATGCCAATGAAATTTATTTATTTATTTATTGGGTTGATCGTCCCACCAACAGTATTTCAGTTATCTGGAGACGGTGTCCACTTGAAGCAGATATAGTGTTGCCTTCACTGTGTATAGCATGCCGTTAACACCTGGCCATGATACCACACCCATTCACATTATCCTGACACCGGGCCAACCAGTCGTGGAACTACCCTTATATTTGCTTGAGCGTTAAGCACGGGAGCTATACCACTACCATTTTTAACGACTTTGGTATGTCGCGGCCCGGGATCGAACCCGGGGCCTCCCGTACCTGGAGCCGACGCTCTACCGATTGCGCTACCAGGTCCGGTGCCAATGAAATACACGCACACACATACACGCACACACACACATGTTCTTGCCGTACTTTAACACAAATGTATTCGCTGCATTAAAAAAAACAGACTTTCCAGATTGCTAGGCTAATGTAGGTTCTGTGTGTCTACAATGGGCAATTCTGGAATGTTATGTACTTTTTCTTTCAGAAAAAAATCATTTTCAACCTTTATTTACGTTTGCTGTCTTAACGGATGCTGAGCATTTTAGATAATGAGAGACATTAATGAATAATCTCCCCTGAATAACCACTGATTGCGAGTAGGTCCTTTCATTTGTTTTACTCGTTTTTATAATTGTGCTCTTCAGGGTGTATTTTAACTTCTGTGCCATTTTTGTAATAAACATGTTAACCATCAGCAAACACTTACATTTTCTTTTTAAATAACATATATTTATAATAACATATATTTATACGTATTTAAATGGATTTTATTTTTGTGCAAAAGTAAGAAATTTCACTGTAGTTACAATATCTACAAAAAAACAGGTGATAAAGTCTAAGAATTCCAACTAAAAAAACCTACCTTCTGTTTGGAATACCTTGTTTATTAACTAACAAGGGAGACAAATACCATTTCACCAACGTACCCCATTGGGAATTTAACACACTTTTTCGTGTAGGCCTTTAGGGAGAGATAGAACCAAAACTTGTTCGAAATTCACCATTTCTTTTCAAACTATGTCTACTTTTTAAGAGAAAGACATTTTAAAATATACCTTATATTTTATAAAAACTTTATTTTTTATGACTCGGTATATTAGAAATTTTGTTAACCTGCCCGAATACTTTGAAAGACTGATATTACCAGTGTTTTGCTCAGTGTGCTGGATTAACTCTAGACAACTAAGTGACATATTTCGGGGGTTTTCAAAATTGTCTGTTTTAAGAGCTACTTACATCTCTGTTTACAAGTCTATGATCATTTAATTCACCAAGTAACTAAAAAACTTAAACATTTTCACAAGATCACACGATAACATAAGTTTGTATCAGCGAATTAACACTACAATGTCTGCTAAAAATTCCTTTATTCTTTTTTTTACCCAGGGCAAACATTGTGACCATGTTACTTAAAAACAAACAATTCTTGATGCAAAGAGTATTATATTATCTTTCGATAGTTAATCTATAGTTCCAACAATTTCAACGATATTAAATTTAAAGGTGTTGCTTTATCATGTCATGTGACGTTCATTTGAATATAATTGGGGAAATAAAGTTAATACAGAAGTGAAATATTTTGTATAATTTAAAATTAATTAAAACAAGGAAAAAGATCTGGTCCTATTAGGTTTCGAACCAATAACCCATAGTTTCAAATCATTTTGAAGGATTTTAGTCATTTTAAAGGTGGTATCCAACAGTTTACCTTTATCTAATATATGTAACAATATCTAATCTCGAGGAATTTGTGCATAATTTCTGTAGAGAAACATCATTCTTTAGTCTAAGCTTTGACGATTTTCAAGAGTATTTTAATTCTTGTGCAGTAAAATCGTTAATCTACACTAAAAATGTTGTTGTTGTTTTCAAACTAGTTTGTTATGACAATTGTGGCGTTATGGTACACTTTTCAGACAGGCGTAGGACATCAGTAAACAAAATTGCCAGACCAGTTCAGGTAACAATAGTTTATGAAGATGTTTAATGAAAATATTTTGGTCCAAACTATCGGGTGCCATCTCTTTTTGACAAGTAAGGGCGCTGCATTTGCAACCTTCAAACACATGTATGATACGAAGTAACTGGTCAGATTGGGATCTATGATGTGTATTTAAACTGTATGTATTCACCAAATTAGGTATATACAATATACCAAGGTCCTGAGTCAAGTTCCGATGAGGATCTTTAAATATAAACCAATTTAAAGAAAGCGCTAGGTTTAACTTAAAGTGACAAAAGTTTGGACAACACAGTAGAAGACAGCCTGTTACTTGGTAAAATGTAAGACTGGGTTTTATACCCGGTTTATGTACCTCACCATATTATGATATCATCAAAACAAGGTTTTAATCGATGCGAAAACAGTTAAAATAAAGATAAATGACACACTAAACCTTTTATTTATTAGTTTTGGTTCTTTAAAAGTGTAAAACAAACTGACAAACCGGTAATAAGTTAATCACACAAAAACGACTTCATTTAATGTAATTGGATGGGCTCTTGTTTTATTTTCTTCACAATTTCGTCTAATCTATAACCATTATGCGCTGATAGTTTTCCTTTTGGGGACACATGCCATCGAAGCAAAGATAAATCTTCACCGCAAATGTGACCTGGACTTGTTTTATCTCCACCGGAACCGGAAGTCTCGTGCGTACTTTCCAACCCATTGACCTCTGACTCCGTGTCCTCTGACCTCGTAACTTCTAACCTCACTTTCAAATCAACAGCCTCATCTAAACCATCCGAGAAAGATGATTTGCTTTGAAGGCTGCAACAAAAACATCACTCATTTACTATGAACAAGTCATAGTTTTGCCATTTTAAAATTCACTAGGAAACATAAGCAGAGCAGGCACGTATCCAAGATGTATGACTTGCCACTTTAGGCCTTTATCGAAGGGGTTCGGGTCCCATTAAGGTAGAGCAAATGTAATGCTACACCTCCAATTGAAGAGTATCAAAATTATGGTTAAAAAAGCTTCAAAACTGGGGGCTGAGAGTTCGAATCCCGGTATGGGCACGAATGATCAACTTTTTTCTTTCTATTTTTTTTCCACTTTGACAATACAGATTAAGAAGGAATTACGTACAGTTTTTTCATTTTATTTTTGTGAATTAATTTTCATTGTATGATATGTGCTTAATTGATTACAAATCCGTTACCTGGTATTTTTAAAGTCTACAAAAATGACACCATTACATTTATTATTTTTGCAGCATTAACCAAAATACTTTTTAAATGATTTTGCGCAAGTCTGAAATAAATCGCATAGCTATCCAGAGCTCGGTGCTTTTTGCAATAAAGCACAGTAAGCGGAAAAATGGGAAAATCAGTCTTAAATGTGTTGGGTTTGTAATATTTGTGATAGTTTAAGTCAAACCACCAAGCAAATACCATGTTTGGTTGGTTTATCTAATGCTATATCTTGTTTCCAAATGATACTCAATAGCAAAACATTTCTCCTAGAGAGGATATAACATAATATTTAGTGTTTTCTTATTTTTAAAAAAGAGACACCTTTAATACCAATTTTAGAAGACAAAAATATCCATGAATTCAAAACTGGATAGTGAATTTTCTTAAAATTTGGCATACGTGACTTTATTAAAGTATACAACTCATGCGTTGTGTTAATTTTCAAATTCTATATATTTTCTATTACACTTGCTTTTTCTTAAGGATATAAACTTTATTTCAACATTTCTTTCAGCTGACCTGCGGGAAGTTGGTGGTTATACTTAGTGATAAGTCGATAGCTTGTTGCTTACTGAAAAGTGCAGTTGATTTTCCAGAGTCGTAGCTATACATCATAATGCTGATAAGCAGCAAATTCCAAACAAGGAGAATGAATTGTAATGATTAGAATGTGAGAGTCGAATCACATCCATGGCTTAGCATATGACTTTAAGACTTTGACAATGATAACAATAGAAAGTCCATGTTCTCAGATATCTATCATTTGCTCCAAGTACCTGTTTTGTATGGTAGTTTCGCCAATCAAACTCGTAATTATGTCGTTCTCATGGCGGCGATGCCGCTTTAGCACAGACACGCCCACTCCGCTCAGTGTAGCCTCGGACCTACAAAAACACAAACACGAATGAGTCAATAAGGTCATGGCTGAAACTCGAAGAAAAAGGATTAAAACAAAAAAATACATCTACAATGTGACCGAAAATGCGTTTGATTATACAGGAAACCAAATAATTATGCCAGGTTGGTTGAAACTATTTACATTACTTTTCTATTACGTTTTGTGTTCAAAGCGTTTATTTAAACAAAACAAGAGCATTATCTCATCTTGTTTCTGGGAACCTACTTCATTTTGTGGTAGTGCCTTCGGGACGATATCTTGTGTCGAAGCTTGTCGCGTACAATCTTCCTTGTGTTGGGATCGTCGGCAAGTTCTGGAAATCTCCGAAAAACGTCGCAAAGCGCCAGTTCGAAGTTGACGTCTCGGGCACCTGCAAGGTCGTACTGTTCTACGAGTTGGCCCATTGTGTTCTAGATTAAATAATAGATGTGATCTTCTAAATTATTTATGTTTGATCGTCCCTGCTTATGTTAAATATACAAATACATAACTGTAAAAACATATTCATTTAAGGTAGTATACAACAGTTTGCCCATATCAAATGCATTTAACAATATTTCCCCACTGTCTGCAGGGAATTGAGGCATACTTTCTTCATAAACTCACACTTTAGGTCCAAGTAACTTCTAGGCAGGCGCGTTTCTGCCATTACGCACTTTACGCACGTGCGTAACTTCCGTTCGAAAAATCGAAAATCTGAAAGTACCAATAACACTAAGAAAGTCGATGCCTACACCGGGTTAGGAATGATATATCTTATTTCCGTAGTTTCTGTGATATAAAATCTTTTTACCACACCATTAAAGTTGAAAAGGTTTTAAAATGATTAAACTTTTACACGTCAGGATTTTAGTCGCTTGTCCGCATTTTACCCGTTATTCATTAGAAAAGAACCGAATATAATCAAAAGTATTACTACAAAGGTTATTTCTCTTGTAATTGTGCGTAACTTCAAAAACGGCCCAGATAGGCCTGCGTGCCTGCTTCTCGGTGAACACTATCTATATTTTCAGACAGTGAAAAATTGCGAAAAGAATCACTCTTAATGTTCATTCTTTCCAAATCTATAAATAAACACGATAGCGATCTCTACTAACAATAGATATCGACGTCAGAGCGGGCTACCCGGATGACGATACGACGTGATCTCAAAACGTAAATAGTCACGTAGTCTCTTTGTTTATAAATAGCATTCCATGCTGCGTGTCTCAGATAGGAAATTCTTTTCTGCAATGACGTGTAGGGATTTATGTTTCACTGTTCGTACAGATCGACAGCATTTTGCAGGAACTTTTCAGATAATGATGACGTCTTTGGTTATTTGAGAAATAAATCTTTGGATCAAACTGCAGGATACAACCTTCAAAAAATTCTACGTTTACTTGATACAGTTTAATTACTGTCATGTTAAATAACTTCCTGAAAAGATTCAATAAGTGCATGTATGACTAAAATGGCATAACCAAAGTTAACAGATACTTTGAAGTTGTAATTTCGATAAGAATCCGTAATACTTGTTTCTAACAACAAATTGCTACGCATACGTACTTGCATTTGTGAATACTCCATCATTCCGTGGCTAAAATACCTTTCGAAC
Organism: Sinonovacula constricta; assembly: GCA_007844125.1. Lineage (NCBI taxonomy): Eukaryota > Metazoa > Mollusca > Bivalvia > Cardiida > Solecurtidae > Sinonovacula > Sinonovacula constricta. The sequence goes on along the minus strand of CM017568.1, from coordinate 45,430,755 downwards.
AAGGCGTTTTTGTTTGCTTTTAATATTATGCCTGCTTTGCTCGTTTCTGTGTTTGTTAAACCTGGATTTATCACTTGCATTTTGCTGCTGACACTCCGATTGCTACTATCTAATTGTTCGGCTTTAGAATGAGGCTTCACTTGACGAAGGTCTAAGCCTGCCATATATGGATGTCGTCTGTGTCGATGCTGACGTTTTGTGTGTGCTGTCTCCGACATTTTCTTTGCTGCTTTTGTAACTTCGGCTGATGTGTTTTCTTCACCTTGTCTTGTTTCCTTGTTGTAGGAGAGTTTGGAATGCTCGTCTGGTAAAAGAACTTGTATTTTTAAATACACGATGCTTATGTTAACAACTAGTTTGCATGTTTATACCTCTCTCTCGTCCAAGTACTAAAGGTTAATATAATGTTCATTGGACCTTGCCGTATAATCGTTTTCATTATCACAACGATTTCAATTTTGCAGTGTGGCATAAAAGATCTCTCTCACCCCGCAACCCCATCCGCAAACCCACCATTGCGTGTAATGGCGTAGGTTGGACTTTGGTACTTATATCTCACTAGAAACATATCTTAATATTTCTTCCAACAATAACATGATTGTACATTTGTCTGATATTGCAGCGGATATCTTGTCAAGAAGGATTTTCATTAATATTTCACATATTTAAACACGCCCATCTTCTGGTGTTTTGTCTTGCAAATAAATCATTTTTTGACAATATACGTTTGGTACTAGTAACTACTAGTAAGCAAGATGCTTCCATTAAATGTTTTAATCGAGTGTAGGACAAAACCGCCCCTCCCCGCTGCCCCCGAACAAAAACCCCTCGTTAAAAAATAACTTGATGGACAAAAGCTCCCCACCCACCACCCACTCCAACCCTCATCATTTTTTTTCAGCAGGACAAAAGCCTCTCAATCAATTTTTAAGCTAGGAAAAAAGCCCCATCCGCCCCACCCCCACCCCTCACAGTTTTTAAAAGTCGGACACCCCAACCCCCACCCAACCCCGTCCCACCTTATCTGTAGAATTACCTAAAACAGTTGTTGATCATCCCAATTTACTTAATGTAAAAAGCTTCTTTCTACTCCTTCTTCTACCAAATGCAGGTAGTTCAACTATGAGATGTATAGTTAGATGTTGAATTTATAACAACTATTTTTTGCACAGTTATAAGCACATTTTTAACATGATCTCACTATCACAACACTTTACTAGTCTTTTGTATAGATAAATAAACTAATAAAGCAATTCTTGATTGGAAATATACACATGGAAGGACTGATAATAAAACTGTTAATTAAATGGTAAGATATTCAGTCTTTATTACAACTAACTGTTTGTTTCTAAATGCTACGATAATCAGACCTTATTATAATTAGCAGTTTATTTTTAATTGTATTTATATTTTAACCATCATGTTCAATGTAGTAAGTTAGGTTTCAATTGAGTTACTGTGTCTATTCCATAGATGGTAGAGGCTTATATCCTATTAGAAATCTTTGAGAGGTGGTTTTTGTCCTACCTCTAAAAAAATAGAGGGGGCATGTGGGGGGGGGGGGGGGGGGGCGTTTGTCCTATCTGTAAAAATGATGGAGGGGGGTCTTTTGTCCTATCTGTAAAAATGATGGCGGAGGGGTCTTTTGTCCTATCTGTAAAAATGATGGAGGAGGGGTCTTTTGTCCTATCTGTAAAAATGATGGAGGGGGGGTCTTTTGTCCTATCTGTAAAAATGATGGGGTAGGGGTCTTTTGTCCTATCTGTAAAAATGATGGGGAAGGGGGCTTTTGTCCTATCTGTAAAAATGATGGGGGAGGGGTCTTTTGTCCTATCTGTAAAAATGATGAGGGAGGGGTATTTTGTCCTATCTGTAAAAATGATGGGGGTGGGGTCTTTTGTCCTATCTGTAAAAATGATGGGGGTGGGGTCTTTTGTACTGTCTGTAAAAATGATGAGGGTGGGGTCTTTTGTCCTATCTGTAAAAAATGATGGGGAAGGGGTCTTTTGTCCTATCTGTAAAAATGATGGAGGAGGGGTCTTTTGTTCTATCTGTAAAAATGATGGGGGAGGGGTCTTTTGTCCTATCTGTAAAAATGATGGGGGAGGGGTCTTTTGTCCTATCTGTAAAAATGATGGGGGTGGGGTTTTTTGTCCTATCTGCAAAAATGATGGAGGAGGGGCTTTTGTCTTATCTGTAAAAATGATGGGGTAGGGGTCTTTTGTCCTATCTGTAAAAATGATGGGAAAGGCGTCTTTTGTCCTATCTGTAAAAATGATGGGGGAGGAGCTTTTGTCCTATCTGTAAAAATGATGGAGGAGGGGTCTTTTGTCCTATCTGTAAAAATGATGGGGGAGGGGCTTTTGTCCTTTCTGTAAAAATGATGGAGGAGGGGTCTTTTGTCATATCTGTAAAAATGATGGGGGAGAGGTCTTTTGTCCTATCTGTAAAAATGATGGGGGAGGGGCTTTTGTCCTATCTGTAAAAATGATGGAGGAGGGGTCTTTTGTCTTATCTGTAAAAATGATTAAGAAGGGGTCTTTTGTCCTATCTGTAAAAATGATGGGGTAGGGGTCTTTTGTCCTATCTGTAAAAATGATGGGGGTGGGGTCTTTTGTACTATCTGTAAAAATGATGGGGGTGGGGTCTTTTGTCATATCTGTAAAAATGATGGGGGGTGGGGTCTTTTGTCCTATCTGTAAAAATGATGGGGGTGAGGTCTTTTGTCCTATCTGTAAAAATGATGGGGGTGGGGTCTTTTGTCCTTTCTGTAAAAATGATGGAGGAGGGGCTTTTGTCCTATCTGTAAAAATGATGGGGGAGGGGGCTGTTGACTACCAAGGCATTTTAACGAGGGGTCTTTTTTCCTATCTGTAAAAATGATGAGGGAGGGGTCTGTTGTCCTATCTGTAAAAATGATGGGGTAGGGGTCTTTTGTCCTATCTGTAAAAATGATGGGGGAGGGGTCTTTTGTCCTATCTGTAAAAATGATGGGGGAGGGGTCTTTTGTCCTATCTGTAAAAATGATGGGGGAGGGGTCTTTTGTCCTATCTGTAAAAATGATGGAGGGGGGGGGGTCTTTTGTCCTATCTGTAAAAATGATGGGGGTGGGGTCTTTTGTCTTATCTGTAAAAATGATGGGGGAGGGGTCTTTTGTCCTATCTGTAAAAATGATGGGGGAGGGGTCTTTTGTCCTATCTGTAAAAATGATGGAGGAGGGGTCTTTTGTCCTATCTGTAAAAATGATAGGGGAGGGGTCTTTTGTCCTACCTCTAAAAAAATGAGGGGGCGGGGGATCTTTTGTCCTATCTGTAAAAATGATGGAGGATGGGGCTGTTGTCCTATCTGTAAAAATGATGGGGGCGGGGGTCTTTTGTCCTATCTGTAAAAATACTGGGGGGAGGGGTCTTTTGTCCTATCTGTAAAAATTATGGAGGAGAGGTCTTTTTTCCTATCTGTAAAAATGATGGAGGATGGGTCTTTTGTCCTATCTGTAAAAATGATGGGGGAGGGGTCTTTTGTCCTATCTGTAAAAATGATGGAGGAGCGGTCTTTTGTCCTATCTGTAAAAATGATGGAGAAGGGGGCTTTTGTCCTATCTGTAAAAATGATGGAGGAGGGCTCTTTTGTCCTATCTGTAAAAATGATGGAGGAGGGGGCTTTTGTCTTATCTGTAAAAATGATGGGGAAAGGGGGCTTTTGTCTTATCTGTAAAATGATGGGGGAGGGGTCTTTTGTCTTATTTGTAAAAATGATGGGGGAGGGGGCTTTTGTCTTATCTGTAAAAATGATAGGGGAAGGGGGCTTTTGTCTTATCTGTAAAAGTGATGGGGGAGGGGTCTTTTGTCTTATCTGTAAAAATGATGGGGGAGGGGTCTTTTGTCTTATCTGTAAACATGATGGGGGAGGGGGCTTTGGCTTTTGTCTTATCTGTAAAAATGATGGGGGGGGGGGGGGGGCTTTTGTCTTATCTGTAAAAATGATAGGGGAAGGGGGCTTTTGTCTTATCTGTAAAAATGATGGGGGAGGGGTCTTTTGTCTTATCTGTAAAAATAATGGGGGAGGGGTCTTTGGTCTTATCTGTAAAAATGATGGGGGAGGAGGGCATTTGTCTTATTGGTAAAAATGATGGGGGAGGGGGCTTTTGTCTTATCTGTAACAATGATGGGGGAAGGGGGCTTTTGTCTTATCTGTAATAATGATGGGGGAGGGGTCTTTTGTCTTATCTGTAAAATGATGGGGGAGGGGGCTTTTGTCTTATCTGTAAAAATGATGGACGAGGGGGCTTTTGTCTTATCTGTAAAAATGATGGAGGAGAGGTCTTTTGTCTTATCTGTAAAAATGATGGAGGAGGGGCTTTTGTCCTATCTGTAAAAATGAGGGGGGTGGGGTCCTATCTGTAAAAATGATGGGGGAGGGGTCTTTTGTCTTATCTGTAAAAATGATGGGGGATGGGGCTTTTGTCTTATCTGTAAAAATGATGAAGGAGGAGACTTTTGTCCTATTTGTAAAAATGATGGGGGGGGGGGGGGGGGGGGGGGGCTTTTGTCTTATCTGTAAAAATGATGGTGGAGGGGGGCTTTTGTCCTATCTGTAAAAATGATGGTGGAGGGGGGCTTTTGTCCTATCTGTAAAAATGATGGGGGAGGGGTCTTTTGTTCTATCTGTAAAAATGATGGGGGAGGGGCTTTTGTCCTATCTGTAAAAATGATGGAGGAGGGGGCTTTTGTCTTATCTGTAAACATGATGGAGGAGGGGTCTTTTGTCCTATCTGTAAAAATGATGGGGGAGGGGTCTTTTGTTCTATCTGTAAAAATGATGAAGGAGAGGCTTTTGTCTTATTTGTAAAAATGAGGGGGATGGGGTCCTATCTGTAAAAATGATGGAGGAGGGGCTTTTGTCTTATCTGTAAAAATGTTGGGGGAGGGGCTTTTGTCCTATCTGTAAAAAATGATGGAGGAGGGGGCTTTTGTCTTATCTGTAAACATGTTGGAGGAGGGGGGCTTTTGTCCTATCTGTAAAAATGATGGGGGAGGGGTCTTTTGTCCTATCTGTAAAAATGATGGGGGAGGGGTCTTTTGTCCTTTTTGTAAAAATGATGGAGGAGGGGTCTTTTGTCCTATCTGTAAAAATGATGGAGGAGGGGCTTTTGTCCTATCTGTAAAAATGATGGAGGAGGGGGCTTTTGTCTTATCTGTAAAAATAATGGGGGAAGGGGCTTTTGTCTTATCTGTAAAAATGAGGGGGATGGGGTCCTATCTGTAAAAATGATGGGGGAGGGGTATTTTGTTCTATCTGTAAAAATGATGAAGGAGAGGCTTTTGTCTTATCTGTAAAAATGAGGGGGATGGGGTCCTATCTGTAAAAATGTTGGGGGGGGGGGGGGGGGGGGGCTTTTGTCCTATCTGTAAAAAATGATGGAGGAGGGGGCTTTTGTCTTATCTGTAAACATGATGGAGGAGGGGGGCTTTTGTCCTATCTGTAAAAATGATGGGGGAGGGGTCTTTTGTCCTATCTGTAAAAATGATGGGGGAGGGGTCTTTTGTCCTTTTTGTAAAAATGACGGAGGAGGGGTCTTTTGTCCTATCTGTAAAAATGATGGAGGAGGGGCTTTTGTCCTATCTGTAAAAATGATGGGGGAGGGGTTATTTGTCCTATCTGTAAAAATGATGGGGGAGGGGGCTTTTGTCCTATCTGTAAAAATGATTGGGGAGGGGTCTTTTGTCCTATCTGTAAAAATGATGGACGAGGGGTCTTTTGTCCTATCTGTAAAAATGATGGGGGCGGGGGGTCTTTTGTCCTATCTGTAAAAATGATGGGGGCGGAGGGTCTTTTGTCCTATCTGTAAAAATGATGGAGGAGGGGGCTTCTGTTCTATCTGTAAAAATGATGGAGTAGGGGACTTTTGTCCTATCTGTAAAAATGATGGAGGAGGGGTCTTTTGTCTTATCTGTAAAAATGATGGGGGAGGGGTCTTCTGTCCTATCTGTAAAAATGATGGGGAAGGGGTCTTTTGTCATTACTGTAAAAATGATGGAGGAGGGGTCTTTTGTCCTAACTGTAACGATGATGGGGGAGGGGTCTTTTGTCCTATCTGTAAAAATGGTGAAGGAGGGGTCTTTTGTCCTATCTGTAAAAATGATGGGGGAGGGGGCTTTTGTCTTATCTGTAAAAATGATGGGGGAGGGGTCTTTTGTCCTATCTGTAAAAATGATTGGGCAGGGGTCTTTTGTCATATCTGTAAAAATGATGGGGGAGGGGTCTTTTGTTCTATCTGTAAAAATGACGGGGGAGGGGTCTTTTGTCCTATCTGTAAAAATGATGGGAGAGGGGTCTTTTGTCCTATCTGTAAAAATGATGGGGAAGGGGGCTTTTGACTTATCTGTAAAAATGATGGGGGCGGGGGTCTTTCGTCCTATCTGTAAAAATGATGGACGAGGGGTCTTTTGTCCTATCTGTAAAAATGATGGGGGAGGGGTCTTTTGTCCTATCTGTAAAAATGATAGAGGAGAGGTCTTTTTTCCTATCTGTAAAAATGTTGGGGGAGGGGTCTTTTGTCTTATCTGTAAAAATGATGGGGGAAGGGGCTTTTGTCTTATCTGTAAAAATGAGGGGGAAGGGGTCCTATCTGTAAAAATGATGGGGGAGGGGTCTTTTGTTCTATCTGTAAAAATGATGGAGGAGGGGGCTTTTGTCCTATCTGTAAAAATGATGGAGGATGGGGCTTTTGTCTTATCTGTAAAAATGATGGGGGAGGGGTCTTTTGTCTTATCTGTAAAAATGATGGGGGAGGGGTCTTTTGTCCTATCTGTAAAAATGATAGAGGAGAGGTCTTTTTTCCTATCTGTAAAAATGATGGGGGAGGGGTCTTTTGTCTTATCTGTAAAAATGATGGGGGAAGGGGCTTTTGTCTTATCTGTAAAAATGAGGGGGAAGGGGTCCTATCTGTAAAAATGATGGGGGAGGGGTCTTTTGTTCTATCTGTAAAAATGATGGAGGAGGGGGCTTTTGTCCTATCTGTAAAAATGATGGAGGATGGGGCTTTTGACTTATCTGTAAAAATGATGGGGGAGGGGTCTTTTGTCTTATCTGTAAAAATGATGGAGGAGGGGTCTTTTGTTCTATCTGTAAAAATGATGGAGGAGGGGGCTTTTGTCTTATCTGTAAACATGATGGAGGAGGGGTCTTTTGTCCTATCTGTTAAAATGATGGGGGAGGGGTCTTTTGTCCTATCTGTCAAAAATGATGGAGGAGGGGTCTATTGTTCTATCTGTAAAAATGATGGAGGAGGGGCTTTTGTCTTATCTGTAAAAATGATGGAGGAGGGGTCTTTTGTTCGATATGTAAAAATGATGGGGGAGGGGTCTTTTGTCCTATCTGTAAAAATGATGGAGGAGGGGTCTTTTGTCCTATCTGTAAAAATGATGGGGGAGGGGTCTTTTGTCTTATCTGTAAAAATGATGGAGGAGGGGGCTTTTGTCCTATCTGTAAAAATGATGGGGGAGGGGTCTTTTGTCCGGGAGGGGCTGGGGGGGGGGGGCTTTTGTCCGTCGCCCGTTTTAATCCAGCATTACCACCCACAACCACCCCAACCCCACTCCCGGTCTCTTTCTCTCCTTCTCTCTCTCTCTCTCTCTCTCTCTCTCTCCCTCCCCCCCCCTCTCTCTCTCTCTCTCTTTCCCTCTCACTATCCAAAGGACAGGACAAGTAACTATTTAAACTTGGTATTTGTCTTTGAGAGTATGATTTCATCTATCATTTAAACAAACTTTTAGACCGTAATACATCTGTCAGACTTTAAGGTTTGATTAACATACTCAAAAGAAACCCAATACTTACCACCAATTGATTCGTCATTCTCTATCTTAATGCCAAACGTGCAGTCCGTCTGACAAGCCATATTTAACAGTTCGTTCTCCTGTAAACAAACAATAAAGCTGCAAAAGACTGACAGTGTTGTTTTCATGCGACATCAATATGTGGTGGACGCTTCTAAAACTTCTTTTCCGTGTACAACTCTTCATGCGATAAAATTTTATAAGCAATTTAAAGTAAAATTTAGTTGAAAATAAAGTTCTTAAGTTCCACAACGAGAATTGACATGTCTCGATTACAAAAACTAGGCAACAAGGTGTTTGTGGACTTTCCCAATAATTTACTTCATCGAATTCATCAGTAGACACACACCCTTGCAGATTGCCGTTGTCATAATCATGCACACATAAATTCCTGCGTCAGGCCCGTGATAAAATGACAATGTGGCGCTGTTTTCATGTATCCGCGTTATTCATCCGCGTCCGTCCTCCGCGTACGCAAATTGAATAAAACGTACTCTTAACTTTTTAGTCCCCTACCGGTGTTTACACGTGAGGGGACTATAGGTTTACCCTCCGTCCGTCATTCTGTCTGTCTGTCTGTCTGCCTGTCCGCTAAAAATCTGGATCCTTTGATAACTTAAAAACTATTAAAGCTAGGCGCATGAAACTTGGTATGTTAATAGGTAGCAATGTGTACAATATGCACGCGCAAAATTTGGGTCGCTACCTTGAAGGTCAAGGTCACAGCATGACCTCGAAGCAAAATTGTGTCCGGCCCATAACTTCGTTATTTGAAGTCGGATTTTAAAACTTTTATACAGAAATGATCACCATATTGGGATGACGTGTCGCGAGCAAGATTTGGGTCGCTACCTTGGAGGTCAAGGTCACAGCATGACCTTGAAGCAAAATCGTGTCCGGCCCATAACTTCGTTATTTGAAGTCGGATTTTAAAACTATTTCACAGAAATGATCACCATATTGAGATGACGTGTCGCGAGCAAGATTTGGGTCGCTACCTTGAAGGTCAAGGTCACAGCATGACCTTACAGCAAAATCGTGTCCGGCCCATAACTTTGTTATTTGAAGTCAGTTTGACAGAAATAATCACCATATTGAGATGACGTGTCGCGAGCAAGATTTGGGTCGCTACCTTGAAGGTCAAGGTCACAGCATGACCTTGCAGCAAAATCGTGTCCGGCCCATAACTTTTTGAGGGACCGGTAGGGGACTACTGTATTGCCCGCAATACTATCAAATGCTTGTTATACAAGTGTTTCCATGTATCCGCGCCCGCGTCCGTCTTCCGCGTCCGTCTTCGCGTCCGCTTTTGAATCGCTTATTGCTCGATTTTTTGACCGACGCGGACAGAAGCGAATGGCAGTTTGGTGCGTCAAGATGCCCAAACAAATGCTAATTTCGACAGAAATATTTGTCCGTCAGCATCTGCATTTATATATTAAACGCTTTTCGGAATACAAAGACGCAGACATCACAAAGAATACCTGGGAGTCTGTTGCTGTAGCACTAGATATTGACGTTGTATTATTTAACACAGGACTAGATTAGATATTCTTAGCATAGCTATGGGTGCCTTAGCTGATAAGTGGTGAACATTTGTTTTAAGGAGATCCCTCATCCATTTGGTCATAATATGACATATGCACAAAAACTATTGTATATAAAAATAATTTGTCTACATCAACTTATCGAAAGAACTGTAGTGTAACTTACTTTAAAATCAACATGCGGAAAGAAACATATTGTAACTTCAGTTATTAAAATATGATAAGAAACACGTTGTTATTTCATTTCAACTTTAATTTTAATCTGTTAATAAAACTTTACCCTTTTTTATACCTTACCATAAGCATATGGCAAGACGTTGTTTAGGAAACACTGGCTGTAAGCGATTTCCTTTGCAGAACACCAGCAATACAATGCATAACGTATCCAAATTGTTGCTTTGTTAATCTAAAGTACATTGGAAATTCTCCTTCGCATAATTTCAGTTCATTCACTAAAGTGTAGTGAAAACCAAACTGTTCTCGTTTCTTTAATTATATCTCGTATCCAAAAGCGACGTTGTTGTTTCGTTTTCTTATGTCTTTTTCTGATCAATAATAAAGCCCCAAGAGTAAGCAAATGTTCGAACTGCACTTCATGTAGTCTCGTGTCAAGAGACATCCTTATTGCTCTATATTAAAGAAGAAAAGAATTTTCTTCCATTCAATACATTTGACGGGTGACGGACGCGGGTGACGGACGCGGATACATGGATACAGCGCCTATTTCTGTTCAAACTAAGCCAAAGGTACCCATTGTGTTTCTGAACGGTTCGTTTTAATCGCGGACTTGCTTCTTATTGAATCGGCAGGCAGACTCGAATTTAATTGATTATAGGTCATTCATTACGGAATAGTTTTCGGTACTGTAGCAATGATTTATAACGCCGTAGAACGACAGGTGTAATGAAGTTTCACTGACAAACACATTTAACGTTTTAAATTCTCGCCAACGCCACACGTCTTTTTAAAGATACTTGTAAAATTTTACCCTCCTTTTTTGTCATTTCGTCATCGTGGCATGCTTATACGTAGCCAACGCTTCATTCTCTAAGGACAAAATGAGACTTTCTGAGCCTGTGACAAAGGTAAATGAACTGGCAATAGAAGAGCGTGCAGGAAACTTTGCAGTCCGAAATTGTTTGTGATAGCTGGATGATGTGACAGGATCCTCATTAAGAGTTCCGGCTAAGGACATTCAAGTCGTTTCCAATTCAATGTACTCACGTGACCCTGTGTGTGTGATGTGTATGGCAGACCGTCCGTCTGAGTGCCTACAGTCTCCTTCATCGCCCGACACCAACATTTTTTCTGGTAGAACTGCTCCAAGATACAACACAGACATCCGAGGGGACATAACTGCTGCAGGGCCTGGCTGTGGTTCTTGGCCAGAGAGAAAGAGAGAACTTATGTTAAGTGTGTGGTGCTATTTTTGTGACCACATGCGTAAAAAAAAGAAAATTCAACTGAATTGAGTTTTTGACTATCAAAATCACTGATCGTGTGCTAAAATAGAGAGGCCAAGGAGCCTTTGATTACAACCGCCGGGGGTTCGAATTTCATATCTCTAAGTTTCTTGTATTTTTTATTATTTTACTTTTCCATTTGCATCGGTTTTCTCTTTAAATTGTTGTTTAACTTTTTATATCGTTTTACTCATTCGCAATATGTAGAGAATTGTGCCGCTTCCGGAATGACATCGCACGTAATAACAACGCAAAGCCATTACCGTTCGATGTAAGGAAGCACGAAATATTACCAAAAGTATGTCTTTGAAAGAATTATATAATTGGTAACTTAAGGTTTCATCCGACAGTTTGTCAATATTAAATACACGTACCAATATCTAACCACCTCTTTGGAGAATTTGGTCATACTTTTTGCAGATACCTATACTTTAGTCGTTATAAAGACAATGTTGAACACTAACTTTATTGTTAGATTGTACTGATCGCGAAAGGAAATATGTACATGTTCAGTCTTTTCAACCCTATAAAATCGCAATAGTGGACTCTGCTAAAATAGATATTGACGTCAGTACGGATTAACCGGAAGACTATATAAAAGTAAGTGGTCATGTGGTTTTCTAAGTTTAAAAATAGCTATTTCTGCAGCGTGGCACGGATAGGAAACACCTGTTTGCAATGACGCCTTGGGATTTATCCTTGTCTGTTCACAGAGAATAAACAACATTTTGCAAAACCTTTCCAGGTTCCAATGACTTATTTGGTTATTTGAGAAAAATATTTTGGGCCAAACTGAATAAATAATGAACAAAATGAACAAAAGATCTGATCTGCGAATGCAGTGCCGCTTCAGAGTCGGTGAGTAGTATTGCTGCTGTCGTCTCCTGTGTCGCATTTAGGGAATGTACTTAAATGATTGTGTTACTTAGACGATTATCAAAGAAACAAAAACTGACGCATACAAATGTCGTATACTACAACATGCGTAGTTTCAGATATAATTATACTAGGTGTGTGAGTAATAGACAGCTAAAGTTGTTGAAAAGCGTCGAGACGGTTTTGATATTTTTAACCTAAACCTAAATCTTTTGATAAGGCAGTATGTTCATATAGAACTTTCGGATAAGGCAGTATGTTCATATAGAACTTTTTGATAAATCAGTATGTTCATGTAGAACTTTTTGAGAAGGCAGTATGTTCATATAGAACCTTTTGATAAGTCAGCATGTTTATATAGAACTTTATGATAAGGCAGTATGTTCATATTGAACTTTATGATAAGGCAGTATGTTCATATAGAACTTTAAATAAGGCAGCATGTATAGAACATTTTGATAAGGCAGCATGTCCATATAGAACTTTCTGTTAAGGCAGTATGTTCATATAGAACTTTTTGATAAGTCAGCATGTTTATATAGAACTTTATGATAAGACGGTATGTTCATATGGAACTTTTTGGTAAGGCAGTGTGTTCATATATAACTTTTTGATGTGGCAGTGTGTTCTATAGAACTTTTTGATAAGGCAGCATGTCCATATAGAACTTTCTGATAAGGCAGAATGTTCATATAGAACTTTAAATAAGGCAGCATGTATAGAACTTTTTGATAAGGCAGCATGTCCATATAGAACTTTCTGATAAGGCAGTATGTTCATATAGAACTTTTTGAGAGGTCAGTATGTTCATATAGAACTTTTTGAGAAGGCAGTGTGTTCATATAGAACTTTTTGATATGTCAGCATGTCCATATAGAACTTTCTGATAAGGCAGTATGTTCATATAGAACTTTAAATAAGGCAGCATGTATAGAACTTTTTGATAAGGCAGCATGTCCATATAGAACTTTCTGATAAGGCAGTATGTTCATATAGAACTTTTTGAGAGGTCAGTATGTTCATATAGAACTTTTTGAGAAGGCAGTGTGTTCATATAGAACTTTTTGATATGTCAGTATGCTTATAAAGAACTTTTTGAGAAGGCAGTATGTTCATATAATGACCTAAGATAATTTCTTGTAGTAGTAGTAGTAGTAGTTGTAGTAGTAGTAGTAGTTGTAGTAGTAGTAGTAGTAGTAGTAATAGTAGTAGTAGTAGTAGTAGTAGTAGTAGTAGAAGTAGTAGTAGTAGTAGTAGTAGTCGTAGTAGTAGTAGTAGTAGTAGTTGTAGTAATAGTAGTAGTAGTAGTAGTAGTAGTAGTAGTAGAAGTAGTAGTAGTAGTAGTTGTAGTTGTAGTATTAGTAGTAGTAGTAGAAGTAGAAGAAGTAGTAGTAGTAGTAGTAGTAGTACTAGTAGTAGTAGAAGTAGTAGTAGTAGTAGTAGTAGTAGTAGTAGTAGTAGTAGTAGTAGAAGTAGAAGTAGTAGTAGTAGTAGTAGTAAGTAGTAGTAGAAGTAGTAGTAGTAGTAGTAGAAGTAGTAGAAGTAGTAGTTAGTAGGTAGTAGTAGTAGTAGTAGTGTAGTAGAGTAGTGTAGTAGTAGTAGAAGTAGTAGTAGTAGAAGTAGTAGTAGTAGTAGTAGAGTAGTAGAAGTAGAAGTAGTAGTGTGTAGTAGTAGTAGAGTAGTATAGTAGTAGAAGCAGTAGTAGTAGTAGAAGTAGTAGTAGTAGTAGTAGTAGTAGTAGTAGTAGTAGTAGTAGTAGAAGTAGTAGTAGTAGTAGTAGTAGTAGTAGTAATAATAGTAGAAGTAGTAGTAGTAGTAGATGTAGTAGTAGTAGTTGTGTATTGTAGTAGTAGTAGTAGAAGTAGTAGTAGTAGTTGAAGGAGGAGGAGGAGGAGGAGTAGTAGTGGTGGAAACAGTAGTAGTAGTAGTAGTAGTAGTAGTAGTAGTAGTAGTAGTAGTAGTTAGTAGTAGAAGTAGTAGTTGTAGTAGTAGTAGTAGAAGCAGTAGTAGTAGTAGTAGTAGTAGTAGTAGTAGTAGTAGTAGTAGTAGTAGTAGTAGTAGAAGTAGAAGTAGTAGTTGTAGTAGTAGTAGTAGTAGTAGTAGTAGTAGAAGTAGTAGTAGTAGATGTAGTAGAAGTAGTAGTAGTAGTAGTAGAAGTAGTAGTAGTAGTAGTAGTAGTAGTAGTAGTAGTAGTAGTAGTAGTAGTAGAGTAGTAGTAGTAGTAGTAGTAGTAGTAGTAGTAGTGAAAAAGAAATTCAGAATAAGTAACTAGATGAAGACAACTACAAAAAAGTAGAGATACCTTTTTCTTTCCTGATTTTCTTCCAGCAAAAATAGGAAACATGGGTCCAATTGACGTAGGTACAATATGTATTTACCGACTGACTTTGACACATATATCTCCACTGTTTCTGTGATCTTAGTATTCCTACGTTGCGTATAGTTGCCTCTGTATATTTATTTTGTTGGATAAGAGAAGTCACACGTTAAGAAACCAAGTCACGCTCGAGGGGGCCTAAATTATTCGACCGAAATTCTATACTAAGATCCCCGTACCGCTTCAACGATCTTTAAGAAATAGAAGTTTGTCACAATGCCCGTGGTAGTGACGCCTGTGTTACGCTTGAACCTACAGTGTTTGGCATACATTGGCATGCGTTATTTATTTTTGTACAGATAATGTCCTGGATGTATTCTGGCAATGAACAAATGGGTTGACTGCATTAACATTGTTGGTATGATGTGATATTTAAACATTATTTGACTAGTAAACTTAGTCGGGACGCATGCCACAATTCCAACACTACAACTCTAATTCATACGATTCAACAATTTTAAAACATTTTCTTCGTGCGAACATGGCCAATTAGATACAAAGTGCAAATTTAATCATACATAATTATAGCAAAGACAACATATTGCTGCATAAAGGTGCAACCTCGCTGTCCTGCAGTGGTCCGGTTGTTTATAGAAAATAATCTGAAGCAGCGAAATGGCAGCAAACCATGCACCGGAAAAGTATGCGGCAAAATTGTACACGGTTATAATGTAAATCCATACTGCGGCATTGTAAACGACAATAACAACTATTTAATCATGGATTTAGCAACATGTTTCATTTGAACTTTTGGCCATTTTAATTCCTTTTTGGGTGAGTAGGTATATATCGTCATTGCGGTTGTAAAAAATAGCGAAATATGAAAAAGGATACAAGAAAATAATAAAAGTGAGCAAACTTTCATCTGTTGATTTTAAAACTACTTCTAACATTATTATAACAACTCACTTTTTTAATGATATTTCAAGGTATGTTTGATTAAAGTATAATAGTATTCTGTCCCTTTTTGAGGTAGGTTTGTGAAGGTGGCTGGGTATTG
The DNA here is from genome assembly GCA_007844125.1 of Sinonovacula constricta. Taxonomy (NCBI): domain Eukaryota; kingdom Metazoa; phylum Mollusca; class Bivalvia; order Cardiida; family Solecurtidae; genus Sinonovacula; species Sinonovacula constricta. The sequence continues at coordinate 45,415,654 of CM017568.1, read as the reverse complement.
GGTATTCAATATCCAGATACAACCGAATACCCAGTCAGCTAGGAATTTGGTATTCGCGAATTCACAGATACAACCGAATACCCAGCTAGCTAGGCACTGGGTATTGAATTTAGAGCTACAATCGTATTCCCAGCTGACTGGGAATTGTGTATTCGAAATATTTTCAGTAAAAGGATGACTCAACGCTGAGAATGAATATCGAGCGCGACCTGAATACCCAGCTGGCTGGGAATTGGATATTCGATATTTTTTATGTAAAGGTACTATTCAACGCAGAGTTTGAATATCGTGCTGGATCTGAATACCTAACTGGCTGGGAATTGCGCTAAGTAGTTCTTTTAATGAAAATATTTCGAATACCCAATTCCCAGCCAGCTGGGAATACGGTTGTAGCTTGATATCGAATACCCAATACCTAACTAGCTTGGTATTCGGCTGTAGCTCGGAATTCGCAAATACCCAAAACTCAGCTGGCTGGGAATACAATTGCAGCTCTATATTCAATACCCAATAACTAGCTAGCTGGGTTTTCGGTTGTATCTGGAAATTCGCGAATACCCCATTCCTAGCTGATAGGGTATTCGGTTGTATCTGGATATTGAATATCCAATACCCAATTCCAAATTCCCAGCAAACTTCACAGACCTTTTGGAGGTTTGGCCATTCTCCTCAACAAAAAATGTACTCCATGTTGCAAAAAACTCCGCATCGGTGCCGAGAGTCGTGCCGCTACCGTTCCGCTGCACTCTATATTTCTACCGTTTCCCTGTCACTTACGTTCTTCCGACACTACCATTTCGCAGACACTACCGTTTCCCTGTCACTTACGTTCTGCCGACACTACCATTCCGCAGACACTACCGTTTCCCCTGTCACTTCCATTCTGCTGACACTACCATTTCACTGACACTACCATTCCGCTGACACAACCATTCCGCTGACACTACCGTTTCCCCGTCACTTCCATTCTGATGAAACTACCATTCCGCAGACACTACCGTTTCCCCGTCACTTCCGTTCTGATGAAACTACCATTCCGCTGACACTACCGTTTCCCTGTCACTTCCGTTCTGATGAAACTACCATTCCGCAGACACTACCGTTTCCCTGTCACTTCCGTTCTGATGAAACTACCATTCCGCAGACACTACCGTTTCCCTGTCACTTCCGTTCTGATGAAACTACCATTCCGCAGACACTACCGTTTCCCTGTCACTTCCGTTCTGATGACACTATCATTCCGCAGACACTACCGTTTCCCTGTCACTTCCGTTCTGCTGACACAACCATTCCGCAGACACTACCGTTTCCCTGTCACTTCCGTTCTGATGAAACTACCATTCCGCAGACACTACCGTTTCCCTGTCACTTCCGTTCTGATGACACTATCATTCCGCAGACACTACCGTTTCCCTGTCACTCTCGTTCTGATGACACTATCATTCCGCAGACACTACCAATCCGCAGACACTACCCGTTTCCTGGCACTTCCGTTCTGCTGACATTACCATTCCGCAGACACTACCATTCCGCAGACACTACCGTTTCCCCGTCACTTCCGTTCTGCTGACACTATCATTCCGCTGACACTACCATTCCGCTGACACTATCATTCCGCTGACACTACCATTCCGCTGACACTATCATTCCGCAGACACTTCCGTTTCCCCGTCACTTCCGTTCTGATGACACTATCATTCCGCTTACACTACCATTCCGCTGACACTATCATTCCGCTGACACTACCATTCCGCTGACACTACCATTCCGCTGACACTATCATTCCGCTGACACTACCATTCCGCTGACACTATCATTCCGCTGACACTATCATTCCGCTGACACTATCATTCCGCTGACACTAGCATTCCGCTGACACTAGCATTCCGCTGACACTACCGTTTCCCCGTCACTTCCATTCTGCTGACACTACCATTCTGCTGACACTACCATTCCGCAGACACTACCATCCCGCTGACACTACCATTCCGCTGACACTACCATTCCGCTGACACTACCATTCCGCTGACACTACCATTCCGCAGATACAACCGTTCCGCTGACACTACCATTCCGCTGACACTACCATTCCGGAGACACTACCATTCCGGAGACACTACCATTCCACAGACACTACCATTCCGCAGACACTACCATTCCGCAGACACTACCATTCCGCTGACACTACCATTCCGCAGACACTACCATTCCACTGACACTACCATTCCGCAGACACTTCCATTCCGCAGACACTACCATTCCGCAGACACTACCATTCCACTGACACTACCATTCCGCAGACACAACCATTCCACTTACACTACCATTCCGCAGACACTACCATTCCGCAGACACTACCATTCCGCAGACACTACCATTCCATTGACACTACCATTCCGCAGACACTACCATTCCGCAGACACTACCATTCCGCTGACACTACCATTCCGCAGACACTACCATTCCGCAGACACTACCATTCCGCAGACACTACCTTTCCGCTGACACTACCATTCCGCAGACACTACCATTCCGCAGACACTACCATTCCGCTGACACTACCATTCCGCTGACACTACCATTCCGCAGACACTACCATTCCGCTGACACTACCATTCCGCAGACACTACCATTCCGCAGACACTACCATTCCGCTGACACTACCATTCCGCTGACACTACCATTCCGCAGATACAACCGTTCCGCAGACAGTATCATTCCGCTGACACTACCATTCCGCTGACACTATCATACCGCTGACACTACTATGCCTCTGACACTATCATTCCGCTGACACTACCATTCCGGTGACACTACCATTCCGCTGACACTACCATTCCGCAGACACTACCATTCCGCTGACACTATCATTCCGCTGACACTACCATTCCGCAGACACTACCATTCCGCTGACACTACCATTCCGCAGACACTACCATTCCGCTGACACTACCATTCCGCAGACACTAGCATTCCGCTGACACTATCATTCCGCTGACACTACCATTCCGCTGACACTACCATTCCGCAGACACTACCATTCCGCACTACCATTCCGCAGACACTACCATTCCGCAGACACTACCATTCCGCTGACACTACCATTCCGCTGTCACTACCATTCCGCTGACATTACCATTCCGCAGACACTATCATTCCGCTGACACTAACATTCCGCTGACACTAACATTCCGCTGACACTACCATTCCGCTGACACTAACATTCCGCTGACACTACCATTCCGCTGACACTAACATTCCGCTGACACTACCATTCCACTAACTACCATTCCGCAGACACTACCATTCCGCTTACACTACCATTCCGCTGACACTACCATTCAGCTGACACTACCATTCCACTAACTACCATTCCGCAGACATTACCATTCCGCTTACACTACCATTCCGCTGACACTACCATTCCGATGACACTACCATTCCACTAACTACCATTCCGCTGACACTACCATTCCGCTTACACTACCATTCCGATTACACTACCATTCCGCTGACACTACCATTCCGCTGACACTACCATTCCACTAACTACCATTCCGCAGACACTACCATTCCGCTTACACTACCATTCCGCTGACACTACCACTCCGCTGACTCTACCATTCCGCTGACACTACCATTCTGCTGACACTACCATTCCGCTGACACTGACATTCCGCTGACACTAAGATTCCGCTGACACTAACATTCCGCTGACACTAACATTCCGCTGACACTACCATTCCGCTAACACTACCATTCCGCTGACACTACCATTCCGCAGACACTATCATTCCCCTGACACTACCATTCAGCTGACACTACCATTCCGCTGACTCTACCATTCCGCTGACTCTACCATTCCGCTGACACTACCATTCTGCTGACACTACCATTCCGCTGACACTAACATTCCGCTGACACTAACATTCCGCTGACACTACCATTCTGCTGACACTACCATTCCGCTGACTCTACCATTCCGCTGACACTACCATTCTGCTGACACTACCATTCCGCTGACACTATCATTCCGCCGACACTAATATTCCGCTGACACTTCCATTCCGCTGACAGTAACATTCCGCTGACACTACCATTCCGCTGACACTACCATTCCGCTGACACTACCATTCCGCAGACACTATCATTCCGCTGACACTACCATTAAGCTGACTCTACCATTCCGCTGACACTACCATTCCGCTGACACTACCATTCCGCAGACACTACCATTCCGCAGACACTATCATTCCGCTGACACTACCATTCCGCTGACACTACCATTCCGCTGACACTACCATTCCGCTGACACTACCATTCCGCTGACACTACCATTCCGCTGACACTAACATTCCACAGACACTACAATTCCGCTGACACTACCATTCCGCAGACACTACCATTCCGCAGACACTACGATTCCGGAGACACTACCATTCCGCTTACACTACCATTCCGCTGACACTATCATTCCGCTGACACTACCATTCCGCTTACACTACCATTCCGCTGACACTACCATTCCGCTGACACTACCATTCCACAGACACTACCATTCCGCTGACACCAACATTCCGCTGACACTAACATTCCGCTGATACTACCATTCCGCTGACACTACCATTCCGCTGACACTACCATTCCGCTGACACTACCATTCCGCTGACACTACCATTCCGCTGACACTACCATTCCGCTGACACTACCATTCCACTAACTACCATTCCGCAGACACTACCATTCCGCTTACACTACCATTCCGCTGACACTACCATTCCGCTGACACTACCATTCCACTAACTACCATTCCGCAGACACTACCATTCCGCTTACACTACCATTCCGCTGACACTACCATTCCACTAACTACCATCCCGCTGACACTACCATTCCGCTGACACTACCATTCCGCTACCATTCCGCTGACACTACCATTCCGCTGTCACTACCATTCCGCTGACACTACCATTCCACTAACTAAAATTCCGCAGATACTACCATTCCGCTTACACTACCATTCCGCAGACACTACCATTCCACTAACTACCATCCTGCTGACACTACCATTCCGCTGACACTACCATTCCGCTGACACTACCATTCCGCTGACACTACCATTCCACTAACTACCATTCCGCTGACACTACCATTCCGCTTACACTACCATTCCGCTTACACTACCATTACGCTGACACTACCATTCCGCTGACACTACCATTCCACTAACTATCATTCCGCAGACACTACCATTCCGCTTACACTACCATTCCGCTGACATTACCATTCCGCTGACTCTACCATTCCGCTGACACTACCATTCTGCTGACACTACCATTCCGCTGACACTACCATTCCGCTGACACTACCATTCCGCTGACACTAACATTCCGCTGACACTAACATTCCGCTGACACTAACATTCCGCTGACACTACCATTCCGCTGACACTACCATTCCGCAGACACTATCATTCCGCTGACACTACCATTCTGCTGACACTACCATTCCGCTGACTCTACCATTCCGCTGACTCTACCATTCCGCTGACACTACCATTCCGCTGACACTACCATTCCGCTGACACTACCATTCCGCTGACACTACCATTCCGCTGACACTAACATTCCGCTGACACTACCATTCTGCTGACACTACCATTCCGCTGACTCTACCATTCCGCTGACACTACCATTCTGCTGACACTACCATTCCGCTGACACTAACATTCCGCTGACACTAACATTCCGCTGACACTACCATTCCGCTGACACTAACATTCCGCTGACACTAACATTCCGCTGACACTACCATTCCGATGACACTACCATTCCGCAGACACTACCATTCCGCTGACACTACCATTCCGCAGACACTACTTTCCGCAGACACTAACATTCCGCTGACACTGACATTCTGCTGACACTACCATTCCGCTGACACTACCATTCCGCAGACACTACCATTCCGCAGACACTGACATTCTGCAGACACTACCATTCCGCAGACACTACCATTCCGCAGACACTACCATTCCGCAGACACTACCATTCCGCTGACACTACCATTCCGCAGACACTACCATTCCGCAGACACTACCATTCCGCAGACACTACCATTCCGCAGACACTACCATTCCGCTGACACTACCATTCCGCAGACACTACCATTCCGCAGACACTAACATTCCGCAGACACTAACATTCTGCTGACACTACCATTCCGCTGACACTGACATTCCGCTTACACTACCATTCCGCTGACACTACCATTCCGCTGACACTACCGTTTCCCCGTCACTTCCAATCTGCTGACACTATCATTCCACTGACAATCAGTTTCCCCTGTCACTCCCATTCTGCTGACACTACCATTCCGCTGACACTACCGTTTCCCCGTCACTTCCAATCTGCTGACACTACCATTCCGATGACACTACCATTCCGCAGACACTACCATTCCGATGACACTACCATTCCGCAGACACTACCATTCCGCTGACACTACCATTCCACTGACACTACCATTCCACTGACACTACCATTCCGCTGACACTACCATTCCACTGACACTACCATTCCGCTGACACTACCATTCCGCTGACACTACCATTCTGCTGACACTACCATTCCGCTGACACTACCATTCCGCTGACACTACCATTCTGCTGACACTACCATTCCGCAGACACTACCATTCCACTGACACTACCATTCCGCAGACACTACCATTCCGCTGACACTACCATTCCACTGACACTACCATTCCGCTGACACTACCATTCCGCAGACACTATCATTCCGCAGACACTACCATTCCGCAGACACTACCATTCCGATGACACTACCATTCCGCAGACACTACCATTCCACTGACACTACCATTCCGCTGACACTACCATTCCGCTGACACTACCATTCTGCTGACACTACCATTCCGCAGACACTACCATTCCGCAGACACTACCATTCCGCAGACACTACCATTCCGCTGACACTACCATTCCACTGACACTACCATTCCGCTGACACTACCATTCCGCAGACACTATCATTCCGCAGACAATACGATTCCGCAGACACTACCATTCCGATGACACTACCATTCCGCAGACACTACCATTCCACTGACACTACCATTCCGCTGACACTACCATTCCGCTGACACAACCATTCTGCTGACACTACCATTCCGCTGACACTACCATTCCGCAGACACTATCATTCCGCAGACACTACCATTCCGCAGACACTACCATTCCGATGACACTACCATTCCGCAGACACTACCATTCCACTGACACTACCATTCCGCTGACACTACCATTCCGCTGACACTACCATTCTGCTGACACTACCATTCCGCTGACACTACCATTCTGCTGACACTACCATTCCGCCGACACTACCATTCCGCAGACACTACCATTCCGCAGACACTACCATTCCGCTGACACTACTATTCCGCTGACACTACCATTCCGCTGACAATTAGTTTCCCCGTCACTTCCATTCTGATGACACTATCCTTCCGCAGACACTACCGTTTCCCAGTCACTTCCGTTCTGCTGACACTATCATTTCACTGACACATCAGTTTCCCCTGTCACTTCCATTCTGCTGATACTACCATTCCGCAGACACTACCGTTTCCCTGTCACTTCCATTCTCCCGACACCATCATTCCGCTGACGCTACCGTTTCCCCTGTCACTTCCATTCCGCTGACACTACCATTCTGCTGACATTACCATTCCGCTGACACTGCCATTCTGCTGACATTACCATTCTGCTGACATTACCATTCCGCTGACACTACCATTCCGCTGACACTACCATTCTGCTGACATTACCATTCTGCTGACATTACCATTCTGCTGACATTACCATTCCGCTGACACTACCATTCCGCTGACATTACCATTCTGCTGACATTACCATTCTGCTGACATTACCATTCCGCTGACACTACCATTCCGCTGACACTGCCATTCTGCTGACATTACCATTCCGCTGACACTACCATTCCGCTGACGCTACCATTCCGCTGACACTACCATTCCGCTGACACTACCATTCCGCTGAGACTACCATTCTGCTGACATTACCATTCCGCAGACACTAGTGTTTTGCTGTCACTTTCATTTCGCTGACACTACAGTTTCGATGGGACTACAATTCGGATGACACTACCATTCCGCCGACTTTACAATTTTGCTGTCACTACTATTTCACTGACACTACTGCTTCGCTGAGACTACCTGTCCGCTGACACTACTGTTTCGCTGATACTACCATTCCGCTGACACTACCATTTCCTTGTCACTTCCGTTCTGCTGACACTATCATTCTGCTGACACTTCCATTTCGCTGAAACTATTATTCCGGTGACTCTAACATTCCGCCGACACTACCGCTTCGCAGACACTTCCATTTCGCTGACACTACCGCTTCGCTGACACTTCCATTCCGCTGACTTTACCGCTTCGCTGACACTTCCATTCCGCTGACACTACCATACCGCTGACACTACCATTCCGCTTACACTACCATTTCGCTGAAACTATTATTCCGGTGACACTACCATCCCGCTGACACTACCATTCTGCTGACACTACCATTCCGCTGACACTACCATTCCGCTGACACTACCATTCCGCAGATACAACCGTTCCGCTGACACTACCATTCCGCTGACACTACCATTCCGGAGACACTACCATTCCGGAGACACTACCATTCCACAGACACTACCATTCCGCAGACACTACCATTCCGCAGACACTACCATTCCGCTGACACTACCATTCCGCAGACACTACCATTCCACTGACACTACCATTCCGCAGATACTACCATTCCGCAGACACTACCATTCCGCAGACACTACCATTCCACTGACACTACCATTCCGCAGACACTACCGTTCCACTTACACTACCATTCCGCAGACACTACTATTCCGCAGACACTACCATTCCACTGACACTACCATTCCGCAGACACTACCATTCCGCAGACACTACCATTCCGCAGACACTACCATTCCGCTGACACTACCATTCCGCAGACACTACCATTCCGCAGACACTACCATTCCGCAGACACTACCTTTCCGCTGACACTACCATTCCGCAGACACTACCATTCCGCAGACACTACCATTCCGCTGACACTACCATTCCGCTGACACTACCATTCCCCAGACACTACCATTCCGCTGACACTACCATTCCGCAGACACTACCATTCCCCAGACACTACCATTCCGCTGACACTACCATTCCGCTGACACTACCATTCCGCAGATACAACCGTTCAGCTGACACTATCATTCCGCTGACACTACCATTCCGCTGACACTACCATTCCGCAGATACAACCGTTCCGCAGACAGTATCATTCCGCTGACACTACCATTCCGCTGACACTATCATACCGCTGACACTACTATGCCGCTGACACTATCATTCCGCTGACACTACCATTCCGGTGACACTACCATTCCGCTGACACTACCATTCCGCAGACACTACCATTCCGCTGACACTATCATTCCGCTGACACTACCATTCCGCAGACACTACCATTCCGCTGACACTACCATTCCGCAGACACTACCATTCCGCTGACACTACCATTCCGCAGACACTAGCATTCCGCTGACACTATCATTCCGCTGACACTACCATTCCGCAGACACTACCATTCCGCAGACACTACCATTCCGCTGACACTACCATTCCGCTGACGACACTACCATTCCGCTGACACTACCATTCCGCTGACACTTCCATTCCGCAGACACTATCATTCCGCTGACACTAACATTCCGCTGACACTAACATTCCGCTAGCACTACCATTCCGCTGACACTAACATTCCGCTGACACTACCATTCCGCTGACACTAACATTCCGCTGACACTACCATTCCACTAACTACCATTCCGCAGACACTACCATTCCGCTTACACTACCATTCCGCTGACACTACCATTCCGCTGACAATACCATTCCACTAACTACCATTCCGCAGACACTACCTTTCCGCTTACACTACCATTCCGCTGACACTACCATTCCGATGACACTACCATTCCACTAACTACCATTCCGCTGACACTACCATTCCGCTTACACTACCATTCCGATTACACTACCATTCCGCTGACACTACCATTCCGCTGACACTACCATTCCACTAACTACCATTCCGCAGACACTACCATTCCGTTTACACTACCATTCCGCTGACACTACCACTCCGCTGACTCTACCATTCCGCTGACACTACCATTCTGCTGACACTACCATTCCGCTGACACTGACATTCCGCTGCCACTAACATTCCGCTGACACTACCATTCCGCTGACACTAACATTCCGCTGACACTAACATTCCGCTGACACTACCATTCCGCTGACACTACCATTCCGCTGACACTACCATTCCGCAGACACTATCATTCCGCTGACACTACCATTCTGCTAACACTACCATTCCGCTGACTCTACCATTCCGCTGACTCTACCATTCCGCTGACACTACCATTCTGCTGATACTACCATTCCGCTGACACTAACATACGGCTGACACTACCATTCTACTGACACTACCATTCCGCTGACTCTACCATTCCGCTGACACTACCATTCTGCTGACACTAACATTCCGCTGACACTAACATTCCGCTGACACTTCCATTCCGCTGACAGTAACATTCCGCTGACACTACCATTCCGCTGACACTACCATTCCGCTGACACTACCATTCCGCTGACACTACCATTCCGCAGACACTATCATTCCGCTGACACTACCATTCCGCTGACTCTACCATTCCGCTGACACTACCATTCCGCTGACACTACCATTCCGCAGACACTACCATTCCGCAGACACTATCATTCCGCTGACACTACCATTCCGCTGACACTACCATTCCGCTGACACTACCATTCCGCTGACACTACCATTCCGCTGACACTACCATTCCGCTGACACTAACATTCCACAGACACTACCATTCCGCTGACACTACCATTCCGCAGACACTACCATTCCGAAGACACTACCATTCCGGAGACACTACCATTCCGCTTACACTACCATTCCGCTGACACTATCATTCCGCTGACACTACCATTCCGCTGACACTACCATTCCGCTGACACTACCATTCCGCTGACAATACCATTCCACAGACTCTACCATTCCGCTGACACTACCATTCCGCTGACACCAACATTCCGCTGACACTAACATTCCGCTGACACTACCATTCCGCTGACACTACCATTCCGCTGACACTACCATTCCACTAACTACCATTCCGCAGACACTACCATTCCGCTTACACTACCATTCCGCTGACACTACCATTCCGCTGACACTACCATTCCACTAACTACCATTCCGCAGACACTACCATTCCGCTTACACTACCATTCCGCTGACACTACCATTCCACTAACTACCATCCCGCTGACACTACCATTCCGCTGACACTACCATTCCGCAGACACTAACATTCCGCTGACTCTACCATTCCGCTGACACTACCATTCTGCTGACACTACCATTCCGCTGACACTACCATTCCGCTGACACTACCATTCCGCTGACACTAACATTCCGCTGACACTAACATTCCGCTGACACTAACATTCCGCTGACACTACCATTCCGCTGACACTACCATTCCGCAGACACTATCATTCCGCTGACACTACCATTCTGCTGACACTACCATTCCGCTGACTCTACCATTCCGCTGACTCTACCATTCCGCTGACACTACCATTCCGCTGACACTACCATTCCGCTGACACTACCATTCCGCTGACACTAACATTCCGCTGACACTACCATTCTGCTGACACTACCATTCCGCTGACTCTACCATTCCGCTGACACTACCATTCTGCTGACACTACCATTCCGCTGACACTAACATTCCGCTGACACTACCATTCCGCTGACACTAACATTCCGCTGACACTACCATTCCGCTGACACTACCATTCCGCTGACACTACCATTCCGCAGACACTACCATTCCGTTGACACTACCATTCCGCAGACACTACTTTCCGCAGACACTAACATTCCGCTGACACTGACATTCTGCTGACACTACCATTCCGCTGACACTACCATTCCGCAGACACTACCATTCCGCAGACACTAACATTCCGCAGACACTACCATTCCGCAGACACTACCATTCCGCAGACACTAACATTCCGCAGACACTACCATTCCGCTGACACTACCATTCCGCAGACACTACCATTCCGCAGACACTACCATTCCGCAGACACTACCATTCCGCAGACACTACCATTCCGCTGACACTACCATTCCGCAGACACTACCATTCCGCAGACACTAACGTTCCGCAGACACTAACATTCTGCTGACACTACCATTCCGCTGACACTGACATTCCGCTTACACTACCATTCCGCTGACACTACCATTCCGCTGACACTACCATTCCGCTGACACTACCATTCCGCTGACACTACCGTTTCCCCGTCACTTCCAATCTGCTGACACTATCATTCCACTGACAATCAGTTTCCCCTGTCACTCCCATTCTGCTGACACTACCATTCCGCTGACACTACCGTTTCCCCGTCACTTCCAATCTGCTGACACTACCATTCCGATGACACTACCATTCCGCAGACACTACCATTCCGATGACACTACCATTCCGCAGACACTACCATTCCGCTGACACTACCATTCCACTGACACTACCATTCCACTGACACTACCATTCCGCTGACACTACCATTCCACTGACACTACCATTCCGCTGACACTACCATTCCGCTGACACTACCATTCTGCTGACACTACCATTCCGCTGACACTACCATTCCGCTGACACTACCATTCCGCTGACACTACCATTCTGCTGACACTACCATTCCGCAGGTACTACCATTCCACTGACACTACCATTCCGCAGACACTACCATTCCGCTGACACTACCATTCCACTGACACTACCATTCCGCTGACACTACCATTCCGCAGACACTATCATTCCGCAGACACTACCATTCCGCAGACACTACCATTCCGATGACACTACCATTCCGCAGACACTACCATTCCACTGACACTACCATTCCGCTGACACTACCATTCCGCTGACACTACCATTCTGCTGACACTACCATTCCGCTGACACTACCATTCTGCTGACACTACCATTCCGCAGACACTACCATTCCGCAGACACTACCATTCCGCAGACACTACCATTCCGCTGACACTACCATTCCGCAGACACTACCATTCCACTGACACTACCATTCCGCAGACACTACCATTCCGCTGACACTACCATTCCACTGACACTACCATTCCGCTGACACTACCATTCCGCAGACACTATCATTCCGCAGACACTACGATTCCGCAGACACTACCATTCCGATGACACTACCATTCCGCAGACACTACCATTCCACTGACACTACCATTCCGCTGACACTACCATTCCGCTGACACTACCATTCTGCTGACACTACCATTCCGCTGACACTACCATTCTGCTGACACTACCATTCCGCAGACACTACCATTCCGCAGACACTACCATTCCGCAGACACTACCATTCCGCAGACACTACCATTCCGCTGACACTACTATTCCGCTGACACTACCATTCCGCTGACAATTAGTTTCCCCGTCACTTCCATTCTGATGACACTATCCTTCCGCAGACACTACCGTTTCCCAGTCACTTCCGTTCTGCTGACACTATCATTTCACTGACACATCAGTTTCCCCTGTCACTTCCATTCTGCTGATACTACCATTCCGCAGACACTACCGTTTCCCTGTCACTTCCATTCTCCCGACACCATCATTCCGCTGACGCTACCGTTTCCCCTGTTACTTCCATTCCGCTGACACTACCATTCTGCTGACATTACCATTCCGCTGACACTGCCATTCTGCTGACATTACCATTCCGCTGACGCTACCATTCCGCTGACACTACCATTCCGCTGACACTACCATTCCGCTGAGACTACCATTCTGCTGACATTACCATTCCGCAGACACTAGTGTTTTGCTGTCACTTTCATTTCGCTGACACTACAGTTTCGATGGGACTACAATTCGGATGACACTACCATTCCGCCGACTTTACAATTTTGCTGTCACTACTATTTCACTGACACTACTGCTTCGCTGAGACTACCTGTCCGCTGACACTACTGTTTCGCTGATACTACCATTCCGCTGACACTACCATTTCCTTGTCACTTCCGTTCTGCTGACACTATCATTCTGCTGACACTTCCATTTTGCTGACACTTCCATTCCGCTGACACTACCGCTTCGCTGACACTTCCATTCCGCTGACACTACCATACCGCTGACACTACCATTCCGCTTACACTACCATTTCGCTGAAACTATTATTCCGGTGACTCTAACATTCCGCCGACACTACCGCTTCGCAGACACTTCCATTTCGCTGACACTACCGCTTCGCTGACACTTCCATTCCGCTGACTTTACCGCTTCGCTGACACTTCCATTCCGCTGACACTACCATACCGCTGACACTACCATTCCGCTTACACTACCATTTCGCTGAAACTATTATTCCGGTGACACTACCATCCCGCTGACACTACCATTCTGATGACACTACCATTCCGCTGACACTACCATTCCGCTGACACTACCATTCCGCAGATACAACCGTTCCGCTGACACTACCATTCCGGAGACAGTACCATTCCGCAGACACTACCATTCCACAGACACTACCATTCCGCAGACACTACCATTCCGCAGACACTACCATTCCGCTGACACTACCATTCCGCAGACACTACCATTCCACTGACACTACCATTCCGCAGATACTACCATTCCGCAGAAACTACCATTCCGCAGACACTACCATTCCACTGACACTACCATTCCGCAGACACTACCATTCCACTTACACTACCATTCCGCAGATACTACCATTCCGCAGACACTACCATTCCGCAGACACTACCATTCCACTGACACTACCATTCCGCAGACACTACCATTCCGCAGACACTACCATTCCGCAGACACTACCATTCCGCTGACACTACCATTCCGCAGACACTACCATTCCGCAGACACTACCATTCCGCAGACACTACCTTTCCGCTGACACTACCATTCCGCAGACACTACCATTCCGCAGACACTACCATTCCGCTGACACTACCATTCCGCTGACACTACCATTCCGCAGACACTACCATTCCGCTGACACTACCATTCCGCAGACACTACCATTCCGCAGACACTACCATTCCGCTGACACTACCATTCCGCTGACACTACCATTCCGCAGATACAACCGTTCAGCTGACACTATCATTCCGCTGACACTACCATTCCGCTGACACTACCATTCCGCAGATACAACCGTTCCGCAGACAGTATCATTCCGCTGACACTACCATTCCGCTGACACTATCATACCGCTGACACTACTATGCCGCTGACACTATCATTCCGCTGACACTACCATTCCGGTGACACTACCATTCCACTAACTACCATTCCGCAGACACTACCATTCCGCTTACACTACCATTCCGCTGACACTACCATTCCGATGACACTACCATTCCACTAACTACCATTCCGCTGACACTACCATTCCGCTTACACTACCATTCCGATTACACTACCATTCCGCTGACACTACCATTCCGCTGACACTACCATTCCACTAACTACCATTCCGCAGACACTACCATTCCGTTTACACTACCATTCCGCTGACACTACCACTCCGCTGACTCTACCATTCCGCTGACACTACCATTCTGCTGACACTACCATTCCGCTGACACTGACATTCCGCTGCCACTAACATTCCGCTGACACTACCATTCCGCTGACACTAACATTCCGCTGACACTAACATTCCGCTGACTCTACCATTCCGCTGACACTACCATTCCGCTGACACTACCATTCCGCAGACACTATCATTCCGCTGACACTACCATTCTGCTAACACTACCATTCCGCTGACTCTACCATTCCGCTGACTCTACCATTCCGCTGACACTACCATTCTGCTGACACTACCATTCCGCTGACACTAACATACGGCTGACACTACCATTCTGCTGACACTACCATTCCGCTGACTCTACCATTCCGCTGACACTACCATTCTGCTGACACTAACATTCCGCTGACACTAACATTCCGCTGACACTTCCATTCCGCTGACAGTAACATTCCGCTGACACTTCCATTCCGCTGACACTACCATTCCGCTGACACTACCATTCCGCTGACACTACCATTCCGCAGACACTATCATTCCGCTGACACTACCATTCCGCTGACTCTACCATTCCGCTGACACTACCATTCCGCTGACACTACCATTCCGCAGACACTACCATTCCGCAGACACTATCATTCCGCTGACACTACCATTCCGCTGACACTACCATTCCGCTGACACTACCATTCCTCTGACACTACCATTCCGCTGACACTACCATTCCGCTGACACTAACATTCCACAGACACTACCATTCCGCTGACACTACCATTCCGCAGACACTACCATTCCGCAGACACTACCATTCCGGAGACACTACCATTCCGCTTACACTACCATTCCGCTGACACTATCATTCCGCTGACACTACCATTCCGCTGACACTACCATTCCGCTGACACTACCATTCCGCTGACACTACCATTCCACAGACTCTACCATTCCGCTGACACTACCATTCCGCTGACACCAACATTCCGCTGACACTAACATTCCGCTGACACTACCATTCCGCTGACACTACCATTCCGCTGACACTACCATTCCACTAACTACCATTCCGCAGACACTACCATTCCGCTTACACTACCATTCCGCTGACACTACCATTCCGCTGACACTACCATTCCACTAACTACCATTCCGCAGACAGTACCATTCCACTAACTACCATCCCGCTGACACTACCATTCCGCTGACACTACCATTCCGCAGACACTACCATTCCGCTGACACTACCATTCCGCTGACACTACCATTCCACTAACTAAAATTCCGCAGACACTACCATTCCGCTTACACTACCATTCCGCAGACACTACCATTCCACTAACTACCATCCTGCTGACACTACCATTCCGCTGACACTACCATTCCGCTGACACTACCATTCCGCTGACACTACCATTCCACTAACTACCATTCCGCTGACACTACCATTCCGCTTACACTACCATTCCGCTTACACTACCATTACGCTGACACTACCATTCCGCTGACACTACCATTCCACTAACTATCATTCCGCAGACACTACCATTCCGCTTACACTACCATTCCGCTGACATTACCATTCCGCTGACACTACCATTCCGCTGACTCTACCATTCCGCTGACACTACCATTCTGCTGACACTACCATTCCGCTGACACTAACATTCCGCTGACACTACCATTCCGCTGACACTACCATTCCGCTGACACTAACATTCCGCTGACACTACCATTCCGCTGACACTACCATTCCGCAGACACTATCATTCCGCTGACACTACCATTCTACTGACACTACCATTCCGCTGACTCTACCATTCCGCTGACTCTACCATTCCGCTGACACTACCATTCTGCTGACACTACCATTCCGCTGACGCTACCATTCCGCTGACACTACCATTCCGCTGACACTAACATTCCGCTGACACTACCATTCTGCTGACACTACCATTCCGCTGACTCTACCATTCCGCTGACACTACCATTCTGCTGACACTACTATTCCGCTGACACTACCATTCCGCTGACACTAACATTCCGTTGACACTAACATTCCGCTGAAACTAACATTCCGCTGACCCTACCATTCCGATGACACTACCATTCCGCAGACACTAGCATTCCGCTGACACTACCATTCCGCAGACACTACTTTCCGCAGACACTAACATTCCGCTGACACTGACATTCTGCTGACACTACCATTACGCTGACACTACCATTCCGCAGACACTACCATTCCGCAGACACTAACATTCCGCAGACACTACCATTCCGCAGACACTACCATTCCGCAGACACTAACATTTCGCAGACACTACCATTCCGCTGTCACTACCATTCCGCAGACACTACCATTCCGCAGACACTACCATTCCGCAGACACTACCATTCCGCAGACACTACCATTCCGCAGACACTACCATTCCGCTGACACTACCATTCCGCAGACACTACCATTCCGCAGACACTAACATTCCGCAGATACTAACATTCTGCTGACACTACCATTCCGCTGACACTGACATTCCGCTGACACTACCATTCCGCTGACACTACCATTCCGCTGACACTAACATTCCGCTGACACTACCATTCCGCTGACACTACCGTTTCCCCGTCACTTCCAATCTGCTGACATTATCATTCCACTGACAATCAGTTTCCCCTGTCACTCCCATTCTGCTGACACTACCATTCCGCTGACACTACCGTTTCCCCGTCACTTCCAATCTGCTGACACTACCATTCCGCAGACACTACCATTCCGATGACACTACCATTCCGCAGACACTACCATTCCGCTGACACTACCATTCCACTGACACTACCATTCCACTGACACTACCATTCCGCTGACACTACCATTCCACTGACACTACCATTCCGCTGACACTACTATTCCGCTGACACTACCATTCTGCTGACACTACCATTCCGCTGACACTACCATTCCGCTGACACTACCATTCTGCTGACACTACCATTCCGCAGACACTACCATTCCACTGACACTACCATTCCGCAGACACTACCATTCCGCTGACACTACCATTCCACTGACACTACCATTCCGCTGACACTACCATTCCGCAGACACTATCATTCCGCAGACACTACCATTCCGCAGACACTACCATTCCGATGACACTACCATTCCGCAGACACTACCATTCCACTGACACTACCATTCCGCTGACACTACCATTCCGCTGACACTACCATTCTGCTGACACTACCATTCCGCTGACACTACCATTCTGCAGACACTACCATTCCGATGACACTACCATTCCGCAGACACTACCATTCCACTGACACTACCATTCCGCTGACACTACCATTCCGCAGACACTACCATTCCGCAGACACTACCATTCCGCAGACACTTCCATTCCGCTGACACTACTATTCCGCTGACACTACCATTCCGCTGACAATTAGTTTCCCCGTCACTTCCATTCTGATGACACTATCATTCCGCAGACACTACCGTTTCCCAGTCACTTCCGTTCTGCTGACACTATCATTTCACTGACACATCAGTTTCCCCTGTCACTTCCATTCTGCTGATACTACCATTCCGCAGACACTACCGTTTCCCTGTCACTTCCATTCTCCCGACACCATCATTCCGCTGACGCTACCGTTTCCCCTGTCACTTCCATTCCGCTGACACTACCATTCTGCTGACATTACCATTCCGCTGACACTACCATTCTGCTGACATTACCATTCCGCTGACACTACCATTCCGATGACACTACCATTCCGCTGACGCTACCATTCCGCAGACACTACCATTCCGCTGACGCTACCATTCCGCTGACACTACCATTCCGCTGACACTACCATTCCGCTGAGACTACCATTCTTCTGACATTACCATTCCGCAGACACTAGTGTTTTGCTGTCACTTTCATTTCGCTGACACTACAGTTTCGATGGGACTACAATTCGGATGACACTACCATTCCGCCGACTTTACAATTTTGCTGTCACTACTATTTCACTGACACTACTGCTTCGCTGAGACTACCTGTCCGCTGACACTACTGTTTCGCTGATACTACCATTCCGCTGACACTACCATTTCCTTGTCACTTCCGTTCTGCTGACACTATCATTCTGCTGACACTTCCGTTCTGCTGACACTATCATTCTGCTGACACTTCCATTTTGCTGACACTTCCATTCCGCTGACACTACCGCTTCGCTGACACTTCCATTCCGCTGACACTACCATACCGCTGACACTACCATTCCGCTTACACTACCATTTCGCTGAAACTATTATTCCGGTGACTCTAACATTCCGCTGACACTACCGCTTCGCAGACACTTCCATTTCGCTGACACTACCGCTTCGCTGACACTTCCATTCCGCTGACTTTACCGCTTCGCTGACACTTCCATTCCGCTGACACTACCATACCGCTGACACTACCATTCCGCTTACACTACCATTTCGCTGACACTACCATACCGCTGACACTTCCATTCCGCTGACACTACCATACCGCTGACACTACCATTCCGCTTACACTACCATTCCGCTGAAACTACCATTCCGCTGACTCTACCATTCCGCTTACACCACCATTTCGCTGAAACTATTATTCCGGTGACTCTAACATTCCGCTGACACTACCATTCCGCTGAAACTACCATTCCGCTGACTCTACCATTCCGCTGACACTACCATTCTGCTAACACTACCATTCCGCTGACTCTACCATTCCGCTGACTCTACCATTCCGCTGACACTACCATTCCGCTGACTCTACCATTCCGCTGACACTACCATTCCGCTGACTCTACCATTCCGCTGACACTACCATTCTGCTAACACTACCATTCCGCTGACTCTACCATTCCGCTGACACTAACATTCCGCTGACACTACCATTCCGCTGACTCTACCATTCCGCTGACACTACCATTCCGCTGACACTACCATTCCGCTGACACTACCATTCCGCTGACACTACCATTCCGCTGACACTACCATTCCGCTGACACTACCATTCCGCTGACTCTACCATTCCGCTTACACCACCATTTCGCTGAAATTATTATTCCGGTGACTCTAACATTCCGCTGAAACTACCATTCCGCTTACACTACCATTCCGCTGAAACTACCATTCCGCTGACTCTACCATTCCGCTTACACTACCATTTCGCTGAAACTATTATTCCGGTGACTCTAACATTCCGCTGACACTACCATTCCGCTGAAACTACCATTCCGCTGACTCTACCATTCCGCTTACACCACCATTCCGCTTACACCAGCATTCCGCTGACACTACCATTTCGCTGACACTACCATTTCGCTGACACTAGCATTTCGCTGACACTACCATTTCGCTGACACTACCATTCCGCTGACAATACCATTTCGCTGAAACTACCATTCCGCTGACTCTACCATTCCGCTTACACCACCATTCCGCTTACACCAGCATTCCGCTGACACTACCATTTCGCTGACACTAGCATTTCGCTGACACTACCATTCCGGTGACACCACCATTCCGCTGACACTACCATTCCGCTGACTCTACCATTCCGCTGACATTACCATTCTGCTGACACTACCATTCCGCTGACACTACCATTTCCCTGACACTTCCTTTTTCGCTGACTCTACAAATCCGCTTATACCATCATTCCGCTGACACTACAATTTCGTCGACACTTCCTTTTATTGCTGACTCTACTATTCTGCTTACACCACCATTCCGCTGACACTACCATTCCTCTGACACAACATTTCTGCTGATACTACCATTCCACTGACACTACCATTTCGCTGACACTACCATTTCGCTGACACTTCCATTCCGCTAACACTACCATTCTGCTGACACTAACATTCCTCTGACACAACATTTCCGCTGACACTACCATTCCGCTGACACTACCATTCCGCTGACACTACCATTCCGCTGACACTACCATTCCGCAGACACTACCATTCCGCAGACACAAACATTCCTCTGACACAACATTTCCGCTGACACTACCATTCCGCTGACATTTCCATTCCGCTAACACTACCATTCCGCCGACACTAACATTCCTCTGACACAACATTTCTGCTGACACTACCATTCCTCTGACACTTCCATTCCGCTGACACTTCCATTCCGCTGACACTAACATTCCGCTGACACTACCATTCCGCTGACACTACCATTCCACTAACTACCATTCCGCTGACACTACCATTCGGCTGACACTACCATTCCGCTGACACTTCCATTCCGCTAACACTACCATTCCGCTGACACTAACATTCATCTGACACAACATTTCCGCTGACACTACCATTCCGCTGACACTACCATTCTGCTGACACTACCATTCCACTGACACTACCATTCTGCTGACATTACCATTACGCTGACACTACCATTCCGCAGACACTACCGTTCCGCAGACACAACCATTCCACTAACACTACCATTCCGCAGACACTACCATTCCGCTGACACTACCATTCCACTGACACTACCATTCTGCTGACACTACCATTCCGCTGACACTACCATTCCGCTGACGCTACCATTCCGCTGACACTACCATTCCGCTGACACTACCATTCCGCAGACACTACCATTCCGCTGACACTACCATTCCGCTGACGCTACCATTCCGCTGACACTACCATTCCGCTGACACTACCATTCCGCTGACACTACCATTCCGCTGACACTACCATTCCGCTGACACTACCATTCCGCTGACGCTACCATTCCGCTGACACTACCATTCCGCTGACACTACCATTCCGCTGACACTACCATTCCGCTGACACTACCATTCCGCTGACACTACTATTCCGCTGACGCTACCATTCCGCTGACACTACCATTCCGCAGACACTACCATTCCGCTGACACTACCATTCCGCAGACACTACTATTCCGCAGACACTACCATTCTGCTGACACTACCATTCCGCTGACACTACCATTCCGCTGACACTACCATTCCGCTGACACTACCATTCCGCTGACACTACCATTCCGCTGACACTACCATTCCGATGACACTACCATTCCGCTGACACTACCATTCCGCTGACACTACCATTCCGATGACACTACCATTCCGCTGACACTACCATTCCACTGACACTACCATTCCACTGACACTACCATTCCGCAGACACTACCATTCCGCTGACACTACCATTCCGCTGACACTACCATTCCGCTGACACTACCATTCCGAAGACACTACCATTCCGCTGACACTACCATTCCGCTGACGCTACCATTCCGCTGACTCTACCATTCCGCTGACACTACCATTCCGCTGACACTACCATTCCGCTGACACTACCATTCCGCTGACGCTACCATTCCGCTGACACTACCATTCCGCTGACACTACCATTCCGCTGACACTACCATTCCGCTGACACTACCATTCCGCTGACACTACCATTCCGCTGACACTACCATTCCGCTGACGCTACCATTCCGCTGACTCTACCATTCCGCTGACACTACCATTCCGCTGACACTACCATTCCGCTGACGCTACCATTCCGCTGACACTACCATTCCGCTGACACTACCATTCCGCAGACACTACCATTCCGCTGACACTACCATTCCGCTGACGCTACCTTTCCGCTGACACTACCATTCCGCTGACACTACCATTCCACTGACACTACCATTCCGCTGACACTACTATTCTGCTGACATTACCATTCCGCTGACACTACCATTCCGCAGATACTACTGTTCCGCAGACACTACCATTCCACTGACACTACCATTCCGCTGACGCTTCCATTCCGCTGACACTTGTGTTGTATGTTCGTCCATCGATTTCGATGAAGACCACGTTGATCATCAGTCACTCGCTATTGGTTGGTTTCTGTGTGTCCGGAGATGGCTTGTGAGTCCAATCCGGGCATGGAAGTATCGACCGCAGGTTTGACACCTGAAGTCGGTTGTTGTTGTAGTTAAGGTGGCTCGAGTCTTTGGCTGCAGACGCTTCTCTTTTTTTAGATTTCATGAGCACGTTTTCAGCTTTCTTTGCTCCTGATGTTACCATGCTGCGCCATTCAGACCTGTCAGTTGCTAGTATTTCCCAGCTATCTGTGTCAATGTCTAGTTGTTTGAGTGACTGCTTCAGGCTGTCTTTGTATCTCTTTTTCTGGCCCCCAACTGATCTCTTGCCTCTTGTTATTTCACCATAAAGGAGTTGTTTTGGTATTCGCTCATCAGACATGCGGCAAACATGACCAGCCCATCGTGCTTGGTATCTCTGCAGAATGATGTGGATTGAAGGGAGCTTCGCTCTATCTAGAACCTCTGTGTCTGGTATCTTGTCTTGCCATCTGATGCCAAGTAGTTTACGGAGGCATGTTGTATGGAAGTGGTTAAGCTTGCGTGCATGTCTACTATACACAGTCCAAGATTCACAAGCGTATAGAAGGATTGTTAGTACAACAGTACAACAGCTTTGTACACCTTTAGCTTAGTTTCTGTTGAGATGCCTCTTCGTTCCCATACACTTGACCTTAGTCTACCAAACGCTGCACTGGCCCTCTTCAGGAATGCACTGCTTACCTCCGTAGACTGAGGAAGGGGCTAGAAAAGGTGCCCTAAACATTGTCTGCTTCAACATACCCGGGCCAGTTCACCGCGGCTGGCAGGGATCCCATATATAGCGATCGTAATCAAAGAATGAAAAATACGAAGGTGGCTGAGCTCACCATAGGTAAGTGGAATGTACGCACACTGCTAGACAACGTAAACACTGACCGCCCAGACAGACGAACTGCTCTGATTGCCACTGAGCTGGCCAGATACAACATTGATGTGGCTGCCCTATGCGAGACCAGGTTAGCAGAAGAAGGAAGTCTGACAGAAAAGGGTCCAGGTTACACATTCTTTTGGAGTGGTAAAAGTCAAGATGAGCGCCGTGAAGCTGGAGTCTGCTTTGCAATAAAGTACGACCTAGTAAAGAAACTTACATGTCTACCAAAGGGCATCAATGACAGGCTCATGCTTATGAAGTTACCACTTACAGGCAACAAACAGGCCACACTAATAAGTGCATATGCACCAACTATGACCAATCCTGATGACATCAAGGACAAATTTTATGAAGAACTTAACACACTCATTACCAGTGCGCCAAAAGATGACAAACTACTTATTTTAGGCGACTTCAATGCGAGAGTTGGTGTTGATCATCACGCATGGGAGGGAATCATTGGCAAGCATAGCATTGGAAAATGTAACAGCAATGGCCTACTTCTGCTACAAACATGTAGCACTCATGGTCTAACCATCACCAACACTATGTTTCGTCTCGCAAACCGCCAGAAAACAACTTGGATGCATCCAAGGTCTAAGCATTGGCACATGCTGGACTATGTAATCACACGAAAATCTGACCGTCAAGATGTCTGCGTCACTAAAGCTATGTGTGGTGCTGAATGCTGGACAGACCATCGCCTAGTCATCTCCAAGCTTAAGCTACGAATCAAACCAAAACGTCGTCCTCAAGGAAAGAAAGCACCCAAACGTCTAAACACATCAAAGCTGAAAGACAAAGATATAAAAGAGAACCTTATTGATGACCTAACCAATGAACTTGAAGACCTCCAATTTGGCCAAGCATCTGTTGAGAAAGAGTGGGCAATGCTGAGAGACAAGGTATATGATATCTCACATAGACATCTAGGTCCAGCTTCTCGTAAGCATCAAGACTGGTTTGATGATAATGACAAAGAAATCGGATTCCTCCTAGAACGTAAAAAACAACTCTTTCTTGCCTATCAGCTCGATCCAAAATCTACATCAAAGAAGACTCTGTTTAACAACATTCGTAGGGAGATACAAGGTCGCCTTAGGATCATGCAGAACTAGTGGTTAAGCGCCAGAGCTGATGAAATCCAGCATTTTGCAGACATTAAAGACATGAAGAAGTTCTATGACGCCCTGAAAGCCATATATGGTTCTCAACCATCAGGCACTGCTCCACTGTTGGCAGCAGATGGGTCTACCACTACCATTCCGCTGACACTACCATTCCGCTGACGCTACGGGTTTTTTCTGTCACTTCCATTCTGCTGACATTACCATTCTGCAGACAGTACGTTTCCTTGTAACTGCCATTCCGCTGACACTTCCATTCTACTGACACTTCCATTCTGCTGACACTACCATTCCGCAGACAGTACGTTTCCTTGTAACTGCCATTCCGCTGACACTTCCATTCTACTGACACTTCCATTCTGCTGACACTACCATTCCGCAGACAGTACGTTTCCTTGTCACTTCCATTCTGCTGACGCTACCATTCCGCTGACACTTCCATTCTGCTGACACTTTCATTCTGCCGACACTACCGTTACAAATACGTTTTCACTGACACTACCGTTTTGTTGTATGGATTCTTAGCTTTAACTCCGATATTTATATGGTGTTTCCTGCCACCAATAATATTTTATAGCGGGGTGTCTATTATAACCGTTTTTGTGTGTCGCTTCAATGTACAAAAACAGCTAACTGAATATTTTATGGATACTTTTATTATGAAAGATTCATCTTGTTTAATGAGGTTCTATATTATATTTGAATTACCGTGGTACTTACCATTGTTCTTTGGTCTTTTTTAAAAATCCACGTATAAGATAAGTTAAGGGTATGTGCATATTTGCATTTTTATTTTGTTTCATCAAATAAACCTTAAAATGTCGTTTTCAGCAGTTATTTTTATTTTATTTTAGAGAAGACTAACATCTATTTCTAAATTAATCACTCGGTACTATTTTTCTGTACACCTTTATCGTAAATTGTCAATAAATTTGAAGAAGACGAAAGTGCTTGTCGTGCCTACAAATGAGCATTTATATGTTTGATCTTTATGTGTGATCTTTTATTATAATTTATGAAACGACTTTTCAAGGTGTATAGATTTATCTCTTTTCCTATTATTGGTAAAAGATCTGGAAAAGAGAAAATTCCTTCGGGAATCCCTTTTGTAAAAGCAGGCCACAAGGCAACTACATCTCCTCAACGTCCATCTGGTCTTTTATATCAGTCAGCTTTAAGGGAGATGAGAGTACACCTGCGTTCGAAACTAATATTTCCAGATGTTGTCAAGACAAACCTGAGGCCAGACCTTGCGGTGTGGTCAGCACCCAGTAAGAAAATCTTCATAGTTGAACTGACTGTGCCGTGTGGAGATTGTTATGTACAGAATAACACCAGCGTTTAAGGTTACGCTAGTCCGGTTAAGGGGTTGTTTTTCGGTGTAGTATTAATGACGTATTTCGCATGACGTAGCATTTGCGTAACAGCTAGAAAGAACAGGATCATGCTAGAAAATGCATTTGTTTATTTTGAACTGGGTTTCGTGAATGTTCTGGAGACTTCTGCGTTCTAGAAATTCTTTGGGTCTAAATAAGGGCTTGTTAGCTGATTTAATTTAAGTTGGACATACAGTTTGGATATACTTGCAGCTTCTTTGTTAAACCTTTCTGTGTTGGAACATACGTGGACTTATTATATTCTACAGTGACATAAATATTTAAGTGTTGGATTTGGAATTATATAAACTACATTCGTGTATTGTTCTACCTTTGGATTATTTCAACTATGCGTATCTACTTGGACATTCTACCGAAAACTCTTCGGGTTATTCGATATTGGATTATTAAGTGGACTATTAAAGGGACACCTCCTAAAGGGACAAACTGTAAGCTAATATTTATTTTGCATTCTCAAATTTTGTCTGATATTTTTTGCTATTAATTTGGCACTTCATATATTTAATTGTTTATTAAAATAAAAAAAATATATTGCATTAGTTTGTTGCTGGCTTGTCCTTTCTGTTACACCATTTCGTCGTTTAGTAAACGTGCCATGTTATTAATAAATATTTAATAGCGACACCGGTCGAAACAAGATGCTTGTGAATAGGCATATGAAAGGAAAAGTTCAAAGTATGCTGATCTTCTTGAGTCATGCTGACGGAAGGAATGGGGCGCATGGCTGTTCCCAGTGGAGATTGGAGCTAGGGGTTTACCAGCATGGATGCTACTTCAGATGATGAGAATTCTCGGGAATTAGAGAAGAGCAGCCATCAAGCAGCTAGCATAAGCAGTGGAGCGGACATGATGCTGGTTGTGGTGCCGCAGTGACGAGCCCAACTTGAGACTTGATAATAGCGGATAGTAAGTTTATAACTATCGATCCCGCCACCCGGAGGAAGTAGAGGAAAAGGGGTCGAAACATCCTATGACGGTTGGAGTCCACCTGATGACATTCTTTATGTCAGTTTCCAGTCATCATCTTGATTTGCCCATACTGAAGATTCAAAAAGGACTTGCCAAAATGCAGTATTCTGGATAAAGTCATTTTACTGCAGATATGTAATTATATCGGAAATAAGAAAAAAATGGCCGAAACACAATAATGATAATATGCAAATCCACCGAAAAGTAAAGCGGTAGTAACACTTATCTCAACTCAGGCTTGTAATTTATTCAACTATATTTCAGTTGTTTATTTCAATTCAAGCGGGTAGGTTTTAAATCATTTTCTTAATTTCTTTGTCAGAATTAATAGATCTAAGGCTTTCATAAACGTTTTTTTTTTGTTTTTTTTTAAATTTAAATGCAAAAGGGTCGCTTAAATTGTGTCAGTTTACTAGAGTTACAGCAGATATACGTCTATGTAGGCTTGTGGAATCTTTGTAAAAGTTCCGGTGTTTGTTGAATGCCTGAAGACTAGTTGTTAAGGTAATAAAGAATATTTAGGGGGGGGGGGGCTTCTTTCTTCTTAGTTTAAACTTTAAATAAGATCATGCACTTTCAATATAACGGAATGGAATATACAACTAACAGTGAATCACATAGAAATGTAAAAAAGTATTTCAATCAAGAGCCCTCTAATGGTAGCTAAGTTGTATGCTTTTATGACAAGGGAAGCGATGGGAAACAACTCGACAATTTTGATTTTCTGTTTTCGTACTTCCAGTATTCACGTCGGCTTGGAAGTGTCAGTGTTTGGTGCAATTGCTAGTTTAATTTTTAAATATGGCCATGCACTTTTAATATGAAGGAAAGAAATACAACTAAAATGAATCACATATAAATGGGAAAAATAATTATTATTTCAATCAAAAGCTTTTTCTGACATTAAACGGTTGCTAAAAATGTATGCTTGGCAAGGGAAACAACTTGAGAAATTGTTCAGCCTCTAGACTCTTTGTCATGTGCATTTTGATTGGTCAATGAATTGTTATTTAAACCAATTGCTTTCTTTGTTTTTTCAGATGGTTTGGCAGCTTTAAACCGGAAGTAAGACAAACACCCAGTCGAAAACGAAAATCAAGAGAACAAATTGTAAGAATGTCCGATCCGTCCCAAATGAGTTCGCTTGTATGGGGCCTTAAAAACGGCGACGTCGAGGTAGTGAAACAAGAAATTGAAAAGGTATGCATAACATGTTGCTTCCTTATGTCCACTTGTTATGTGCTATATTTAATTCACGTGAGTCATCTGACATCTCTAGTTTACTGTTCTGTTCTGTGTTCATTCAAAGTACAAGAAAGATCAGGGACGCCCGGGATATAGTGGTAGAGTTGCCAACTTATAATTCCTCAGACCACTTAAGCCTCTCATCATGGGTTTGAGTCCATTCATGGCAAAGGAATGTCGTTCTGCTGACTTGCTGTGCGCGGGTGGTTCTACCCAGACATTTGTTTGGGGACTACCACCATCAAAATAGCTGGACATCTCAATAATGATCATAATTGATCACTGCGATGTACTTCAGAAACAAAACAAGGAAGATCAAGATGCGCTATATCAAAGATGCTTCACAGACAAACAAAACAATAAGATGAATTTTCTCGGAATCTGACTACCCTTTCATTTGTTATATTCCTCTCAATCTGCTACATACTCCTTTCAGTCTGCTACATAGTTTTTCTTCCAGTACTAAAAATACTTTATACAGGTGTTACCTAAGTTAAACAATTTAAGCATATTTGTTATTGGCTTTTCTAAAAAGAAAAACACAAACTAGTGAAATGTTGAGTTAAAGAGTTTAAAAAACACATTATGGCGGAAGTTAGGAGAGCATGGGCATCTTTTTGTTATTGCAAGGTGCATTGTCAACTCTGGGATACTATTGGCATTATCTGTAAATGCTGTACTGATAACCTCAGCATATATGGTTGTTTTCTAGGAAAAATATCACACAAAACTGCTGCAAATTCCTGTTGTGGCCTGCTGCAGTTTTGTGCCCATATACATTTTTCTTCCATTAAAGGCATCAGGTTAAGGAATGGAGGGGGGGGGGGGGGGGGGGGGGCGAGGTTTAATCCCATGCTAAGATGTACCAAATTGTAAGAAATGGAATCCACCTGTTAGCACAATTGGTAAAGCATTTGCTTAGGTAAAAGAGGCCCAGGGCTCAAACCCAATCAGGATCATACCAAACACATTAAAAAAGATAGTGGTATAGCTACCTTGCTAATTCTGAAGCAAATATCAGCCAGGTGTCAAGATAAAATGACAGGATGTAATATCAACAGTAGACACAGCGAACACAATGATTTTAATAGCATACCAAATTTTGAGGCATATACCCCACAACATTATTCTTCAGGATCAAAGCATGCAGGGTATCATCCAGAGCGGGAAATCTATTAACAAAATTGTATTTTGGTTGGGTGGCCAGTCTCTAAAAATATTGATCAGCAATTTACTATAAACTCTGCTTCTGTTATTTTCGCCATCGTCATACTATTGCAACAGTATTCATGAAAGTATTCATTAAATTCGTATTTCTACAGTCTGTATAAAGGAAAGTCATATTATCTTATTGTTGTTCTATTTATCAGCATTTTGGCATGAAGCGTCTGCGATTTTCTGCAGTGAAACATTTTATGGGAAGCTATTTGGTAAAATACTTCCTACAAATCTTGCTCCCTACACAGCCCCTCGTAAGCTTGTCATAACACGTTGTCATGGTAACTTCAGGTGATTGTTAGCAAATGTATCGTGAAAAATCTTTAGCAAGGAGTTAAGCTTAAAAAAAAATACTTGTGAGCAGTTTGTAATTACATGATGGTTTGTAATTACATGATGTACTAAATGTTACTCACCTCTTAACATTCTTTTCAGTGAGCCCATCAAAGAGATTACACATTTTTTCCTGGTCCCTTTGATCTTCGCTGACTATTAATCAGTGAATTGGTGTTACATTACAGGTCAAGCTGACCTGTGCAATTGACACATGTTTGACATGAGGATGTTGGTTTCCTTACATTTTTGTTTTGGCTAATAGTTTGCTGGTTATTTATTACCAAAATTTAAAAACTCATTAAAAAAGGATTTGTGGGTTATACTTCATGGGGTGGGGGGCGGGGGGTATAAATTGCAAAACACTATGTGTTCCAGGTCTCCAACTGGTTACGTTTTGTCCAAATGTGACTGCTTTTGGTTGCATGCCATTACAGTAAAGGGAGCACTATCACCTTTTTTTTATTGTCGATGAAGATAAGGTAATTCATGTTAAAAATGAGATGAAACCATATACAGTTAAAGTTAAACTTACGTTGAAATGTATTCCTTGCATCACTCAGTCAGTATCAGCTAGGCGATTACTTAACTTTCGTTCTTAGCTAAAATTATTAAATCTTACAAACCACAGTAAGAATAGTATTTAAGTATTTGTTTTAATATTTTATGAATAAAGTTGTCAATTGTAGTTTTCAGTGTCTTGCTATGAATTGTTGCAGCTCTTATATTTACTACCAACACTTAACTTACAAGTTGCTACCAAAACTTAACTTACAAGTTTTCTTAACGCACTTCTTAGGTATTGATAATTTACCTAAAAAAGGCATAGACAGCTACTCATATGGGGGGTTGAGTGATGCCTGTATTACATCAAAGATGTTACCCTGTATGATGAGGTGCATACTTTTTGGAGAGTGCAATTATCAACCGGCTTGCTGTTTGTAAAGTTTGATCATGATGTTCTAATCAGCCCATAGTCAAAGGGTTATCCTAAATTTAAGGTGTGTATACATAAAAAAAAATATTTTTCTTATTATTTCAGAATTCTATAGACGTGAATCAACCAATTGGACAAGGACGCTATGCTTTGCATTTTGCTGCCGACTTTGGACAATCAGCTATTATTGAGTTTCTATTATCAAAAGGAGCCGACATTAATGTAAGTCAAAAATGTTATACATACAATGAAAGTATTTTAAATAAATAAGAATCTACGATATTGTTGATTAAATTGACCATTATTATGCTAAATACCTCTTTTCAGAATTAAAATGTCACCAGGCCATCATCCTGCAAATGTTTAGTCTGACTATCTTTAATAGATTTTTAGCATGAAAAGTTGAAAACAGATGTTAAATAACATGGAATTTTGTAAATAATGTTCAGAAGTTTCCAGGAATAGAAGCATAACTCAAATGTTTACATAATAAAATTTCCTATATGATAAATGGGTTTTATAATAGTAAAATTTTATGTTAATGTGTTAACATTTCTATAGAATACTTTGAGTACATGTTGTGAATCAAGTTTAAGATAAAGCAAAGATATTCTTGTAGCTAAAGGATTTATAACTACAATTCTTAGCAAAAACTGTAAGACTCTGTCTAACAGATTTTCACATTGTGAAGTAGAATGATGCAGACTAAGAGTTAAGACATGTGTTTTTACAGAAGCCAGACAAACATGGGATATCTCCATTATTAGCAGCCATCTGGGAGAACCATCCGCAGGCAGTCAAGTTACTGCTAGAAAAGGTTGGTGCTGCCTTTACATTTAGTTGGTTACTTAAATTGTTTGTTTCTTTTACATTTGTGGTCATAATGAAGACATCTGACTAATGACTGATGGCGGAGGAAGATCTCAGTCTTCTGCCTGAGTAATACCACCTGCGCACCACAGGTAAGCTGGAAAACTTCCCCACATGACAGTTCCCACTCTGACCGGGACTCAAACCTAAGGTGAAAAGCTAAGGAGTTACAAGTCAATGACTATGACCACCTAATCTACTTAGATGAAAACTGACTGATTGGTGACAATGTGCAGAACAACATGTAATGAAATGGCAAGCATCCACACCATCTGCTTGAAACAACAGGTGTGGGAATCTTCTTCTGAAGATTCTGAGGTCAGTTTTGTTAGGGATTTGTTTAAACACATTGTAAACATTCACCACGTTAGTACGTAACAACAAGTTAACAACAGGGAAGCTTCATCTTGGGTCACTTTGGTTGGGTATTAGTTAATTATTTGGTAAATCTGTGATGTTTGACCAGGCTCAAAGGCTTTCAGCAGCTGTTTGTAGCTAGTCTGTCTTCCTTTGAGAAATCAGCTTTGTTCAACAGCTGATTGTTTGTATGTCTTGATATGAAGGTTCAAGTGAGGTCTTCAAGATCACTTGTGGTATGATGATAGACACAAGGCTCTCAACTGCTTTGTCATTTTTAACATGTAACTGTACACAACAGTGCATCTTAGTATGACATGCAAATTATTATATCAGTATCAAATCCATTTGTTTTGCTGTTGCTTGCAAAATGCTTGCAAGCAATACCAAATTGGAGAGGATTTATACAGATGAGGAAAACACATAACTTTATTAGAAAAGTTAAACAAATTACCAATAACAATCACATTACTAAATGCTAATTCTGATCCAGGTAACTGGTACTTAAGTTTTATTTATCTATTACACATGAAATTTGCTGTTAAATGATGTTTAATGGTAAAAAAGTTTGTTTTTTTTTGTTAAAATGGAACCCATGATCTTGCTATGTATAATAAAACCTCAGTTATACACTTTTTGAAAGGATGTTTCAACATGAACTTTTTTAAACTAATGTATGCATTAACTGAGTAGAAGCATTAGCATAATGGAACTGGATGTTAACTATTTATTACACAATTTACAAGGCAAAGAAACAAATACTTAATGTCCACTGGTTAGTTGAGTTTTTTTTATGTTACAAAGTGAATTTGATGATAGATCAAAACATAAAACAAATGCTCAGTTACCACTTGTTTACACGAGGTATTCATGATTCAGTTTCAGACTAGGTGTAAACTTGTCTCTTCTTTACAAAATCCTAATAAGCACCCTAATTTTGTAACCTTTGCCATCCCTGTTTTATGATGCATAGTTAAGTTCTAATCAAGCTTTTTATTGTTTTCTTCTAGGGTGCTGATAAAAATGGAACATCACCTGATGGAATGAAGTACATTGAATGTGCAGAAACTGATGAGATCAAAATGATGTTGAAGTAATGACTTCTTGTGAGAAAGGTGTAAAAATGCTTATATTTATCTAACAATTGTTTGTGCTGCACCCCAATTTTATAATAGAGAAAAATTATTAAAAGAGAAAGACATACAATACATGTGTTATATCACAGAATATGAAAGAGGAAATTATGATGAAGTGAGCTAAGTGCTATCCCGAGAATATGTGCTTCCTGAATGATCAGCATCGTTGTTACATCATCATTAATGACTATTATCTTGTCACACATCATCAACATACAATAAGTAATATATCCTGGGTTTATTTATCAGCCTACATAATGTTGTGTTTCTGCCTAGTGGTATTTTATCTCTCGACTTGGAAGTTGAATGAATATTTGTCATTCCTTCCAACGCGTGTCAAAAACAGGTTTATTTACATAGTGAGTGAAACTTTTATTGAAGTATAAACCTTTTCGATGTTTTAGTCTAAATACATTACTCACCACAAGCTGGATGACTTGTCTAACAAGTGGTTGTTGCTGAGCCGTGCTGTTAGAGACATAGTTTGTCAGTCTTTAATACAGTTGTAGCTGATATTGCAATTAGTGTTGTGGATTAATCATGATAATTATTTTTGCACATTTTGTAAGAATTGTTGTACTGAGAAAATTGTTATATATGTGTGTTTGTTGCAATAATGTTAGCGTTAGATAGCGTGTTGTTTTTTTTTTTTTTTGTTGCAGTTATGTTTTTAATTAGGAAGACAAAATAAAGTAGGAGGCAGTTATGTTTTTAATTAGGAAGACAAAATAAAGTGGGAGTAATTATTGAAATATAGATATATTGTTCATAGACACATAAAGCTGATTGAATCTTACTGGTATAGACATATTGTTCATAGACACATGATGTTGATTGAAACTTATCGGTAGATATATTGTTCATAGACACATGATGTTGATTGAAATTTACTGGTATAGATATATTGTTCATGTGAAGGCAATAGAATCTTTGAAACTTGCACATTCTTTATGTTACCTTTAGATATCAGTCTTATTATTTTTGTATTGTAGATCTTATAGTGCTTCTTTTATAGATATATTTTGAAGTAACACAAAAAAACTGATAGAAATTTAGAATAATAGCTTTATTGCTAATTGAAAGAAGTCTGTTCAAACAAGTACTGATATTTTGTTTAAAAGTTGAACAAAATGAATAACTCGACTTATAAAGACAATATCTCACAATTTTGTAATTTAAACGCAATACAACATACACCTTATTGATAACATTGATTACCAAAGATGGAGATCTTATTTCATGTACAGTAATGTATTATGGGTATTCATATCATATGGCATTACTAATTTTAACTTATAGTCTTTCTGTTCTGCACTTACAGACTTGGGTGGCCATTTATTGGCTCTATTGTTAGTAGTTATTTCTTGTTTACACACCTTAACTTTAAAAGACTTATGGAAGTGAAATGAGAAACTGTTGAACTGCATAAACAAGTAAAACAATTCTGAATGTGTGCAAAGATTGTCAGTAACTAGTGCGCTAGAATAAAATATGTGTATTTTATTTGTTACAGTGGCTAGATTTAAGATCATCTTTCTAACCTGATCAATCTTGTGTTCAAGCCCATTGCAGTGAAAGTTTATTGTCAATAAATTGAAGTATATGTCTCTTTTCTTTCCATCACTTCTATACAACCTGTTACAGTGTTAGATGCACACAAAATGCTAATGGCACGTAATCCATGTTGTTGTTTTTTTATTAACATTTACCGAAAACTGGTAAGTTACAGATCATGTGCTTAAAAAAAAAAGCAAAGATGTATTGAATTTTTTCAACAAAGTTACTATGCCCATTGCCAAAATAGTGTCCATACCCCATTAACTTATTTAAGAATGTTCACTTGTGCCAAACCATACATGCATAAATAGTTGAGTGTTTATTATGTCTTTTGAAAGTATTTCACATTCGAAAATCAGAAAATAATAAGTTACTTCGTAACATTGGTATTTTTTTAATTAATACCTCACTGGTTATCTGCTCAACAATTAAACTATTTGATCTGCGCACATGGAAAATAAACAGCATTGTCCTAGCATGTGCACAGTGAGTAAACTGTTTCATGATGTAGGTGTGTATATCTTATGATGAATGTTGAATGCTCCCCTAGTTTTAACTCTGTATCAACCTGTTGTTTTTGACATAGATAAGTGTTCATTTACTACAAAGTGGGTACTTAGGAGGTATTGTTTAAAAATTTACTAGGCTCTAATCACCTTTCGAAAGTGTTTGTTGACAATTTCAGAAGATCTTTTGCATGAATCAAATTTAGGAAGCTGCCAATAAAATTTATCGTTGATAAGCAAGGAAAGAGAAAATTATGATAAGCCGAGATAATGGTTTAGCGATTAAACGATTAAAAACATTGATTAAAAATATTACTTGTTTTAAGCTTTTATGTGGGTTATTTATGTTTATGAAAGTAATTAGTTTTAAAGGGTATCCAATTGAATAAGATAGATATGTATTTATATATTTATAACATGACTGACAAAGTTATGCAGAGGTTGCTCCAATAAAATCTATGCTATACCTCATCTCACCAGTTATGCAAGCCTGTTAATAGTTTTGCCAAATGCTGATCAAATGTTGATGACATATATTAGTTAGTAGTTTTCTAGCATGATTTTCTGACATTAAACTGGCACATGTTGGTTTAATGGTTTCGTCAATATAATCATCAAACCTGGGGAGATTGTTTAGTTTTGTATGAACATACAAAAATTATCAGCCTAAATAGACTCTTTTACCAGTCTGAACGATTGACTTACGGAAACTTACAAACATTCACGAGCTCGTTTAAATAAGAGAAAAACCAGAACTTACGTCAACACGCAACTGCTTTTCAAGGGCATAGAGTTTTGAGTTTATTTCGTGGTTACAAAATTCAGTTTTTCTATGAAGCACCAGACCTGTATGAAATATTACTAACCTTAATTTAATTGAACGCAGAATAGTTCATTATATATTACATTATTTGCTCTAATAGGTTTGGTGTTAACCAGTTTTAGATTTAGCTGGTAATATATAAATAATATATGTAATATACATAAGATTATTGTACACTATGGCTGTTTTAAGTTATAGCACACATGAAATCTTAACAAAAACAGGGCAGTATTATTTTTTTTCATAGATTAATTATGTATAATAATCAAGTTTTTTTTTTTGTTTTGCTTTTCAACATATAAAAAATTTACTAGAACTACAAAAATTGTTTACCCCCCCCCCCCCCCCCCCCCCCCCCCCCCCGAAACATTTTTGGGTGCTTTTACACAGACACAGATGTCTGTAATCTGCAAATGTTAATATTATATAAACATATACAAATGTATTGCATACACAAATGTTTTGCATGAAGCAATATTTATGCAAAGAACCATGTTGTTCCTTCTATTCTAGTCCATTTATTTTCAGCCTTTGCAAGATGCATAAATTTACATGCCATGATAATTGGTTTGATTGTTCATGTTAACAGTGGCAGAAAGTTAGCAGTGGCACAAAATTAACTTCTTGAAGAGATGCCTTCTTAGCACAGATATGTCAACTTCTTAAAAAAAAATCGGTTTGTTACGATGATTTTTGTCAACAATCAAGCGAGATGTGTTAATTGACATGCACATTCCTTCATGAATATATGGCGCAACCTAACATAAAACTTCCAACGAGCTTATTTAATGATGAGCTTATTTCATAGGCCTGAGATTATAAAACTATGAGATTGAGTCCGAGATCATTCTCAAGCATCTTATTGGTCAGATTATATTTAAAAGATTAATAATCAAATGCCAGACTGATCTCAGACTCAATATCAAAGTTTTATAATCCCAAACCCGACAGTCTCCCAATTTGTTTTATATATATATATATATATATAATTTTTTTTTTATGAAAAAGTCTTGAGCATTTTATTTTCTATCGAGATAGTATTCACCCAAAATATGTTATTTTTCACTGGTGTTTACTTCTTAGCTTGATGACAATTTACTTTTGGATAGATTTTTAGCTCACCTGAGCACATGCTCAAGGGGATCTTTCGTCTTACCGCTTCGTCCGGCGACAACATTTTAGCTTGTGAAAACACTAGAGACCACATTTATAGCCCAATCTCCACCAAACTTGGTCAGAATGTTTGTATGAATGAAATCTTGGATGAGTTCATAACTGGCTCACATTGGGTCAAAAGGTAGGTCACTAGGTCAAATCTTAGAAAAAGCTTGTGAACACATAAGATGCCATATTTATAGTGCATTCTTCATCAAACTTGGTCAGGATGCTTGACTACATGAAATCTTGGATGAGTTTATTTGGTCGTGTGGGTTCAAAAAGTAGTTGCCTAGGTCACATTTTAGAAAAAGCTTGTGAACACACTAGAGACCACATTTATAGCCCAATCTACACCAAACATGGTCAGAATGTTTGTCTGCATAAAATCTTAGATGAGTTTGTAACTGGGTCACATGGGGTCAAAAAGTAGGTCACTAGGTCTAGTCTTAGAAAAAGCATATGAACACACTAGAGGCCATATTTATAGGCCAATCTTTATCAAACTTGGTCAGAATGTTTGCATGAAATCTTAGGAGAGTTCATTTTTGGGTCACTGGGGTAAAAAAATAGGTCAAATCTTTGAAAAAGCTTGTAAGCGAACACACCAGAGGCCACATTCATAGCCTAATCTTCACCAAACTTAATCAGATTGTTTGTCTGCATCAAATCTTGTACGAGTATATTATTGGGTCACGTGTGGTTAAAAATTTGGTCACATTTTAGAAAAACCTTTTGAAAACACTTTAAAAGGCCACATGTACGGCCCAATCCTCACCAAACTTTGCCAGCATGAAATCTTACATGTTTTGAAGTGAGTCACATGGATATCAACCCAGTGGCCACACTAATAAAGTAAACAACTCTTAATTACCTGAAGTCAGATTTGAGCCTACTAAAAGGCATGTCATCAATTGAGAGATTAAGGGCCATCATGTTCTTGCATGTTAAAATCTTTCACAACAAATACGATGAAAATGAAACGCTCTTTAATGTTTTATGGTTAAAAAAAATAACCTTTCAATAGGTTTTGTTCAATTGTCTTGAATATCTCCTCCCATTAATGCTTAAACAAGAGCAAACATAACACATCTAGGTCACTGTTAAAAAAAGACAATATTTGTATCTTAACATTTCATTAAAAGTCAAAAAGCTTTGGTTACATTGCACCAATACATTTATGGTCATCCAGCTAATTATAAGTGAAGCAAGACCCCAGGCATGTCTGGGTAGAATCACTAATGCACCACAAGCTAGCTGATCAACCTCTTCACATTGACATTCTCGCTTCAACTAGGACTCAAATCCAGGTGCTGCAACAACATTGCAATGTTGATCTTTTACTGGGACTACAACCCATGGCCACAGTTTGTCAACTAATGGCTCATTGAGTTTTCATACAACTTAAATGAAAGTTCAGACAGCAACTGGTAAGCAGCTGTACACCAGTGACCATATTCATTCATGTCGCTGAAAGTTTAATGACATACAAAAGAAAAGGCCAGAACGTCTTCCCACATCATTTTTTTTATTAGTGAGTGCTGTACAGTGATTAACGGTAAGATTTCTGGTATCTGGCACGGGCCCCTGGACCACCGAACTTCTTGGGCTCACAACGTCTGGGGTCAGCAACCAAAAGAGCCTTGTCGTAGGCCATCAACAGATCCTTGATCTCCTTCTTAGAGGCCTCATCAACATCTGCAAATAATTAGACAATGTACGATGGTTTGTCCTCCAACAAGGCTTTAATTAATCAGGAGCAAACAGAATCTTTAGGATTACCTGAGTCTACACTACACCTGGTTGCCATTTTGTCTGAATATTCTCAGTGTTATATAAAGTTAACATTGGCTTAAAGGACAAGGCTTCTCAAAGCTGATTGAAAACTATGTATCACAAATGCAATAAAACAGCTGATGTAAACATTGGTGATGCACCGATGATCGGACGATATCGATTAGCGGTGTGTTACAGCTTCTTGATGTCGATAATCGATGTAATTCTCTCGTAATCGATTAACAGAAGAGTGCGAACGCACTCCAAATAAAGGTTACTGGTTCCGGCTTTTACACTTATCCCACTGTAAAGGGAAATCATTGGCGACCCAAGAGATTTACGAGCATCCGTATATATGTTCTGTGTTTATTTTGTGGCTATCATTAATAATGATTAAGGTTCAGTACATATAAAAATAGAAAGCTAGTGAAAAAATCATATTTTGTCATTAAAACACTTAATGTTTTGTAGAAAGTGGCAGCAAGTACACTATAGTATCAGATTATGTAAGCTACTAATCAAAATCATTTGTAAACGGAACACTGCGTTGATTAATAAACCAATTATAAACGGTGAATTCGCATTGGAAGAGGCAACCGATTCCAACCGATGATCGACTGATTTGCAACTGATTTTCCAAGGCTAGTAAACATCATATAATGACATACTTAGAATGTTTTGTGAGAAACACCATTTAATCGGACAGACTGGTGGGTCGTACAACCTTTCCTTTCCTATTACAACTTTTCCTCATTATCGGAATGCAATGACATCTGGTTTCACAAAATAATGCAAACTGTCGAAGCATGATGAACCCTGTCTTTAAACTATGTGAGTTGTCTTAGAAACACTTTAGTTGTCTGCATTCCAACAGTTGATGGAGAAAGGCGGAACATCAGCATCAAAGGATCTAAACACTAGTGTAAACAGATGCAAAACTTAAAGTTTTTGTGTACTGGACTGTTAAACCTCTTTTGGTATACATATTCTAAGTTGCTGACTTATATGTAACTGCAATGCTACATATAAAAGTACTTAAATTTGTACAGGTATGTTGCTTAGTTCTTTAATGTGGAGGAACTATCTACCAATGAAGCTATAAAATATTGGTTATCTTAATGCAAGACATTAAGAGATGCAAGACATTAAGAGAAATATGGATACCAACTACTTAAAGCTGCCAGCAGTAAGCCAGTTGTCTAAAAAGTGAAAGAAAGTGACTCACACTTCTGGTAGTAGGCAACCAGGGACTTTGAAATAGCTTGTCGGATAGCTGAAAACAAAACCAAGGTAATACTATATAAAATAAAAAGAAGGAATAGTACTTAAAATTAATTATTATTCATCGCAGGGCAGATCATTATAAGCCCAAAGTCCAAGCTATAAGTGCAAATTAATACAATTTATCTGTAAAGGTGGATTTTGCTGAGGAGTAAAGGAGGAAACATCTGCACTAAAACTTGCTTAGAAAATAAAAAGCAAGAGGGCATTATCTGTCAAAAGCCACAAATGTAAATTAACAGGATTGATCTGCGAAGAAATAAGAAGTTTTCAGCGCATTAATATATGCTCATTTAATTAACAAAGGGCAAGAACTCTAGTTATCTCACCTTTGTTTACAACTACACTTAACCAACAATCAATCCTTTGTTTTTAAAACACATTGCAAGGCCAAATTATGATTATTAAGCAACGTTCAGCTATTTTAGTGGAGAAAGACCTTGGGTAGAACCAATGACACACAGCTGGTCAGTTAGAAGACATTCCCATATTGACTCATTGAGCCCTACAGTACATTAACCAGTCATCCCCTACATTTGGTGGGGGTCTTATCTGACTCTCATGCCTAAACACATCTGGTGTGGATTATTAGCCAGTTCAAGATATTGGGGGTGTATTCACAACACAACAAACATGTCATTTTTGGACATACTCAAAAGGACTTTTTTTTACATATTTGTAGCACATAAAGTGCTTTACACAAACATGCACTGTATGAAACTTGCACATTTAACACTGTATGAAAGGAAGTACTTAGGACAAGAGTGAAAAAAAAATTAAATCTGGTGAACAAGTAATATTTATAATATTGAATTTATTAGCTAACTTAAATTAAAAAAGATAATGTCACCACATTTTATCAGTTACTTCTTTCGACAGTTTGCAGCTATCAAATAACATTTCAAATAATTAACAAAATACAGTTGGCTTCATGTTGTTGTATTTTATATTTATAATGTAAATAACACAGCTTTATCTCTAAATTAAATGAATAACTTAATACAATCAAGTTGTTTCTTTGAATTAAAATTGTGATTTAGTGGTAGATTGAGAAAATTAAACTTGTAAACTTCATATTTGATTGAAAACTGCAGTGAATTTCATAAGAATTAAATTTTGTCATCACAGTAACTCACCTATTGATATCTGCAATTGTCATATAATAATTGGATCTGTAGCCACTAATTTCACATATCTGCCGACACATATGCGAATAAGTACTAAATTTAAAGGTAACAATAAGGCACATCAACGCTTTTCTTTGTCTTGACATAATTTATTGTGTGTACATTTGGGTTACATAAAATTCCAATACATGATGTAGCAACGTTTCTGATTAGCTAAGTATTAATAAAATGTTTTAAAACTGCTTTATATGATCGTATCTCGGCCAAGAAATGTTTCAATTTTGATGTGAATTAGACAAATTGTCACATATTTTTCTGTTGTCTCGCTATAACATGTGAATGATCAAAAAGGATTTTAGCGGATACAAGAACTAGGGAAGAATAACAATAGAGAGCCTGCTTATGCCGCAAAAAAAAAAAAAAAAAAAAAAAAAGAATCCGCAGTTATTCAATGTATACATACCATAGATCTGGGCTACGTGACCACCCCCACGTACTCTGACACGAATGTCGACACCAGCAAACTTCTCCTTACCCAGCAACAACACTGGCTCCTGAAGCTGGAATAGAACATAATCCTATTAAAACTTCTATAACTGATACAGCATAATAGTTAATGGCTTTACCACTATTTTAAATAATTTAGGAATAGATGGCTGAACATGAATCACATGATTCAGTATACTTTAAGGTGCTTTTCGACACACAAAAATGCAAGACAATTTTAGTTAACTAACAAGGTCTTTGCAAAATCTAGCATCATTGATTTGTGTGGGTTGTGCTGTGTAATGCCCACAACCAAGGCTTACAAGAGCAGACCTTTTTTTTTTCTTCAGATTTTGGGGGGAAAGGTAGTGGGTCCTTTCATGCGGGGAAAATTTTCAGATATTGGAAAAAAAGTCAAGTTTTACCTCTGACTGACTACACAACTGTTTTTGTTATCAGCCACAAAGAGTTTTGAACCAACTTGCCACAAACACA
The DNA here is from genome assembly GCA_007844125.1 of Sinonovacula constricta. Lineage (NCBI taxonomy): Eukaryota > Metazoa > Mollusca > Bivalvia > Cardiida > Solecurtidae > Sinonovacula > Sinonovacula constricta. The sequence goes on along the minus strand of CM017568.1, from coordinate 45,372,236 downwards.
ATTTTAAACATGCCAGTCTTTCAAAACTTACACCATCTTACCAGTGATTGTGTGATTCAATCATCGTGACTAAACCTTAAACTGCTATTTTCTGTTCCCAAGTACCAAGAGAAAATGGTTTGCTGTTGAATCTGTAACGTTGTGTATTTAATAATGGTGAATTGTAAGATACCAACTTTAAAGAAACAACAGAGAAGGTTATTACATCATATTAGCAAATAATGATGATAATAATGGAACATTAAAATCCTACACATCCTTGAAGTTGACATTTATCACAATTTGGTCTTACCTTGTACCTCAGAATCTCTGGCTCAATCTGTTCAATAGGACGACCATTAACCTTGAGAAGACCAATGCCCCTTTTGCAATGGGCAACTGCTGTAGCCGTTTTCTACAGAAAAGGATAAATCATATCTATAAGCAACCAAAAAAAAAGCAGTAATAGAAATTAGGACTTAAATTTACAAGCAAGTTGGGCTAGTAAATAACCAATTTTCACTAGCCAGAAAGAAAATTCATTAGCTTAAATTAAATTTTTAATTTTACAAGTAAGCCAAAAAGAAAAAAAAAACTAAGATAAATACGAAAAAAGCACCATTTAAGTATCAATTGTCTGGTAACTTCATGTTTTTTTCCAGAGTTTTGCACCAGAAACATGTTTCAGTTTTATTTTCTCTTGCCATTTTGTTCTGTGGCCCAGCTGATTTTAATTTGATACAGAACATAATGTACCATGAAGGGACCAGAATACCATGTGGTTCCTGCACAGTAAACATATTATCGGTTTAGTGTGCATAACATGTTTATGATACAAGTGACAGCTTGCCAATTGAAAATAGCAGTTCAAATTATAGCACAGGGGCACTTGCGAGGTGCCCAGGGACTGAACCCGGCCAGGCCATTATACTGACTCTGAAGTCAGGTGTAATGCTGTCCCCTTAGCCCAGAGTGTTAGAAGGGAAGCTACTCCTACCAACTTGTATGTCTGGTTTGACCCGGCCTGGGTTTGAACCCACGACCTCCCGATCCACATGCTGATGCTCTACCAACTAAGCTATAGCGACTGGTCAGACTATAATGATTCCTTATTAAGTGCGCCTTTAATGTTGTTAAATAATATAACTACCTTGCGTCCAAAGACTTGGACTGCTTGCACCTGTGTAGGAGCCATGCTGAAACATAATTGGAAAACAAATTTTAAGATTTTTTTCAAGACACATTAACATATGTATGACCCAAGGCACAACCTATAGTGGCTGTTATTCCTATAAATAAGCTATAAAATATAACATTAATTTTTTATCAATTAATAGGATGATATTCATTTTTTACTTTTTATCGGATATGTTAAGTCTTATGGCTCCCCATGGCAAACCAATGTTGCCCAACTTGATTACTTGGGTACTGGAAATGTACCCTACAGCTGACATAAAATCGTTCATATATTAACGATATATCATATAAAATAATTCTGTCATTCCTCAACTTTGCTACCTCACCTCTTCAATGAAGAAATTACTATTTTTATACACAAAACCAAAATGTTTGGTTGGCTGTCTACCATTCTGGGTTTAAATTGTTACTGTAGATTCACGAGGAATTTAAAGATAAAAATAAATGAAATATAAAACCCAATTTCCCGCACACTTCATACGGCCTATAGTAAAGATTCTGTCTAAAAACCGAGTCATGATATCAATCCACTACTTTTCAGACGGGTTTTGTCCCTAGAAAGACGGCTTATAAAGGGTTACAGTGGTGAAATGTGTTGGATTTCAATAGGTCGAATAAAAGTATTTATATGGCTACACAGAATCCCTTCGGTTAATTTTAAAGGGGAAATAAAAGGTTGACGGATGTTTCGCTACCCAGATGATTCGCACCTGATGTTTCGCTACCTAGGTCCGAGATGTTTCGCCACCCGGTAGTTCGTAATTGAATTATCAAAGCTGACGGATGTGTGTATGCTATATAGTTCTGTATAATTAAAAGTAAGATTATTATTATTGTCTTTGTTGTCGTTTTACCACCATGGCCTTTTATAATAAATATTTAAAATAATGTTTGTGTTCTCATTTAACCCATGTCCTCCTTGCACTATACAGCGTTTTTTTTTGCCTCATTGGGAATGGGTCCGGTACCATCAAATTGGGAATTTTTCGAATCGTGAAAAGTGCCAAATTGGGAATTTTCGCGTCGTAAAATTAGGCTAATTGGGAATTTCATGTACAAGGTGAATATATTGCAATATTTGCATAAATGTGAATGGTTAGCATTCTTTGTATGTTAGTTTATTGACTTGAGAGGAATAAAGTGAAAAAAAAGTCTTAAAATATTTATATCAGCATGTTTATTTGAAACATGATAATGTTTCAGCAAAGTGATGGTGCAAAAAAATATATCACTTTGATGTAGAAAAAGTTAAAAAAAAAAAAAATGATCGGTTTTTAGTCGTTTGCGGTAGTATTTACTGTTGTGGCTCACCCTGGGGCTGCCTTTGATTTATTCTGTAGATATAAAAACAAGTATAATAATTTACTGATGAAAGAATGTGTACACATAAAAGATATTTAATGTTAACCAATGTTATAAAAACTGTCTAGATAAACTTGTCTAAACAAGCAACTTAATTTATAATTATGAAATGTTATGCACTAATGAATAGTATACATCATCATTCCCCACCCACTTAAAAATACAGTAAATGACAATTTTCAGTTTTGTTTCAGACTGTTGTGACCAGTGTTGTTATTAATATAACCATCTAAACTGAAGTCTTTCTGTTTATAACATTAAAAATATTGATTACTCACTTAGAAAAACAATTCTCAATCGGGACCAAAACGGCAACAGAAAAAAACAACATGGGATCAAAATTCGAGACGATGTGCCATTTAAAGGTTTTAGACATCTTAACATGCATGATTTAACTCAAAATCTACTGGGTTTTTTTGAAAAACAATGCTTGTATTTAAAAGTTATCCATTGCTATTTCATAATACGCTTTTAGTGAAGCATTATAGCTTGCGTATAATAACCCCGACTTGACCTTTAATATTAGCATATATTAACGATCTAGCTCACACCTATATACGATCAATACCACGCCTTCCTTCCACCTCGGCAATTTACGCATGCAAATGAAAATCAATCACGGATAACTAATTTTGCGTTCGTATTCGATAGATAATATATTCTTGCATAAAGGTCAAGTCGGGGTTATTATACGCAAGCTATACATGCATAAATTCTGAATAATTTGGACGATTGGACGATTGTCATTTTAAAATTTCGTAGCAGCCATGCCTTTTTTTACGTCAACAGAAAATGCGATTTACGGTAAAGGAATTTCTCGCTGTTAGCCAATCAGCGTATTCCAAACTGGGGAAATACCATCGCGTCATTGTTTTTGCCACAGCGCCAATCGCGTCACATATTCTGTGAATGGACTGGTTTATGTTTCTCTTTTCATACCTCGTGGTTTGCCATTAGATATTGCAAACCAGTCTTTAACATTTTGTTCGTACCTATAACTTTTCGATCCTAGCGGCGTAAGTGAAAATGAGTAAGAATTGAACGGAATTTTGTTTGTTTTTGATTTTTTTCGACTTTTTTGTGGGTTGTTTTTGATGAAATTTGGAAAAATGCTTCTTCGGCGTCATTGGGAAGGGTCCGTTCCCGGAATTGGGAAGGGTCCGGTCGCGAAATTGGGAAAAATCGGTACCGATTGGGAACGGGTCCGTTTACCGGACTCGGCTAAAGAAGGAAAAAAAACGCTGCTATAACAAGCGTTTATTTATATAAAATATGTAATGAGTTTATTAACCGATCAGAATTAACGTACATGTTATTTATTTATAATAATATAGTTGAATAACACCGAGAATGAGTGTACGTACGGGAAACCTTTTTATTAACGTTCGTGCTAAAATTTTATTTTTTACGAGCGTATATATATATATGCAAAAATGAAATAAAATTGTCACTAACACTAAAGCCTACCTCAACGTCAAATATCAATTCAATATGTAAATATAGTAATGCATTCGTTTTTAAATCTTTTTTTTATCTTATCCGTAAAAAAGTTATACCAATCATTGACGCACAACCAACGGTAAAGTCGTGTTAAATTTGCTAATTGAATGTGGATTAACGTCCCAACTCCGGGAATCGTGTTTATTCTAAGATGATACAATTAAAGGTGCTAAATGAATTATGGTGCGTGTGACTGACAGTTTGTTTATTGATTGATGACTGAGTTTGTTAGATGTATGAACTAACAATACGGGGTGTGAAAGTGACCGTATTATGCCGACGTAATTAGATACTCCTGTTTTAAATATGTGCCTATGTTTCTTTAGGCAGCATCATTATTGCATAAAATTAATGTTAATAATAACAAACAATTACCAGAAAGTACAAACATTAAGCATATTTAAGACTTAGGAACAGTCGTAATGGGTCAGAAGTGGTTTCACTGCCTACCATGTTGGTGAATTGCATTGAATGTGGGCTTTGCGTGACTACGCGGCAGCATGCTATCCAATGTGACGTATGCGAGCAATGGCAGCACAGGTTGTGCAATACCGGTAAGTTATTTATCATCATCTCAACATCAATCTTAACACTTCAATAAAGTTACACTTCAGTAAATATTCATACAATAAAAATGAACTGGCACTTAACTATCATCATACCAGCCTTTAATTGAATAGTCTTGAGAAGTATACAATACATATTTGTATACTAATACTAATTATCATAATAAAAATCTAATTAAATCATTAAATAATTGCAATTGGAAATACATTGTAATGTTGTCATTGTATTTTATATATTTCATCATATATAGTGTGAATCCAGTGACTGAGATCCTTGAAGAGTGAGTATTATATTATATTAAGACGGTGTGCTGACCAGAATACACAGGAAGCGATTTGGAGATTTCTATATAATTCAAAATTACCACTCTCCCATACACATAAAACTCCGATACACACTCGCTGTTAAACGGGGTAGCGAAATATCTTGGTGCGAAACATCCGAGGTGCGAAACATCTGGGTAGCGAAACAGAAGGTAGCGAAACATCTGTAAATCAAATAAAACACCCACACACACATACAAAAATTATTTGACCAAACAACATTTGTTAAATTATCTGATTATCAATTTATACTGTATCTGTTCAGAGGTTCTGAATGCATCATTTATCATTCAGTGGTGACATCTATGTTTGCATGAAAAACATCAATAAAGCACTGTTTAGAATAAATAAAAATGCTTAATGTAATTGTAGATGCGAGAGTTTGTCAAACTTGGCAAATTCATGAAGCAATGCTGTCCACCTTGGACAGTTCACCTTGGAGTGTCCATTTACGCTAAATAAACCGAAAGGGATTTCGTCCGGGGGAATTTTGTCCAGCCCTCATTTTACATACTCTTGATATTCGCGAAATCTACTTACATTGATATTTACTACTTACGATTATTATATTTAATAACTTAACAATCAAATAATTATTAATCATTCATAAAGATTTTATTTATTTATGTAATGGTGAATAAAAGGATCGGTTTAATAAAAGTAATCTTTTTTAACAAGCAGAAAACAAAATAACTTTACCCTCAATTTGAGATGTTCTGAAAAAAGGAAATGGAGAGGGGTCTTCACGTGTATGTGCAAGGAATAGTCTCTAAACAAAAAACTCTTATCTGATATGAATTCAAATGACACTTAGTCAAAGCCATGTCAATAAAAAGAGTTCTTTCTAAAGATGTGACTCTATTTTAGAGATTATCGCATCTGGATTGCTAGTCGATCAAGTTAGAGACTATTTGTAGAGACTTTTGGCGGGAGCTTTGATCTACTTTATTCTAAAAAGGTATAGCTGTAGATCAAGTATTTTCTTGTATTAACAAACACTTCTGTTACAAATAATTTCTTAACAGATTTTGTTAAAAATTAATAATGCCAAACATCTGTAAGTGGTAGAAAAAAGCAAATGTTTTGTATGTTTTACAGCTTCACCTATTTCCATGGCCGCTTTTGGATATGAGCTCAAGTAGCTTTAATACGCTATCCTAGGTTTTAAGATCATATTTACTTTTATTTAATAAAATGCTTAATTATCATATCGTATACAATTCTCTTCCTTGTGTACTATTTTAAGTTTACTTTAACTTGTGGAAAGCTGTTGTCACAGTGATTTAGTTTGTTTTGTTGATTACTAGACGACTCACCGCCCTTACCAACTCACCGCCATTCGAGGTTGGTCGACTCATCGCCTATTTTTTTAACTCACCGCCAACGGGTGATGGTTAAAACGGCCTCAGGTCAAAACGGCCTCAAGTTAAAACACTTTTAATGTCTGTTAGTTTTATTTTGCCACTGCTTTTTGTATGCTTAAATATAAACGCATTTTTTGTGTATTTTCATCCATATGTATTATCTTATGTCGCATTGTCAAGTCATATGAATCTGAATAAAGGTACGTCGATAGAAACCACTACTGATATGAAAATAAAGCTTTCTTATCTTATCTGATCTTATCTCTTTTCCAATACTTAAATCGAAATATTTCAGTCAATACTTCATTTATTTGTTCTAAATAATCACATACACGTACATGCATACATGTGTTCATCTTCATAGTCATGAAACAATGTTGAATACCTTTGATTGGACCTATTCACACTTTACCTGCGTGTCAAACAAATCACAAACAGTGTATCCAATTAACAACGTCATACCAACCTATTAGGGAAGCCTATCGTCCTTGGTAATCCATTCACAGCTTGACAGGTGATATTGGCCGCCAGGTTCAAGATTTAACTATGCTTCTATTATAAATGCGAATTGTTACCAATATAATTAGGTTATTAAAAGTTGATTACAATCGGATCAAAGCAACTACTGCCCTGTAAAAATATACACCAAGACTAATTAAATACTAACATGATGATACTAATCTTTTGATAATTATATGTAAGCGATTGTATTGTTTTCATTGTTATAACTATAATTAGTTAATGAAAAGTTGATTACAATCGGATCAAAGCAACTACCGCCCTGTGAAAGTACATAAATACTAATCAAGACTAATTAAATACTAACATGATGATTGTTTTTGTATTGAGCTGGGACGCTGCTACTGTTTTATCTTCTGTAATGCATCTTTTGTAATGTATCCATGTTTACTTGGCGATGGCCAAAATGTGGCTTATGTCAATAAACTGTTTGAATTTTGAATTTGAAAAATTGTTAATTGGGTTAACTGGGTAGCATAAAATGGCTGGAAAATTTGACCTTGTATCATTTGCTTATCTTACACAATACATTCAACATGCCTCGCTTCACTCCTTGCTCAGTTTGTGACATGCGAGTGACAACCACTTGGCCATAATATGTGACCAGTGTCTACAGACAGTTTCAATCGTGTTTCTTATTGCTAAAGGCAGGCACACAATTTACTAGCTATCCGGCAATAATTATCCTTAACCCTAGTAAGTCCATGTATTTTATACATGAGTTATGATTTTTAAATCTGAAAAAAAAAAATTAATGATAAAATCTACAGACAGTTCAAAACTATCACACCTATCGATCATAGACCCGCGTCAGCGTTTTCCCTATATGTTCTTTATTGTCAGCGTTTTATTACGGTTTTCATATTGTCAGTGTAGCGCGTAAGCGTTTTAGACCCATCCAAAAAGTGCTACGTAACTATTAGTTACCACTTGTACCGTCCCATGATACATGAGTTATAATTTTTAAATCGGAAGAAAATAATGATAAAATCTACAGACAGTTCAAAACTATCAATTCATCACAGTAAAAGTATACAGGCGATGAGTCGACCAGCGTTTTTTTTTAATCGGCGATGAGTCGACCAACCTTAAATGGCGGTGAGTTGGTAAGGGCGGTGAGTCGTCCTGTTACCGTTTTGTTGTTCTCATGATCAGTCATGCTAAAGGCATTACCGATTATTGATGTAAATTCTTGAGCAAAATGTTTTGTTCTGTTTAATATAATTAAAAGATATGTATATACGTATGAATTTTATTATGCAAATCATCCTTGTGTTTTCTTGTAGATCTACTTTCTGTTACATTTGTTTTAATTGTGTGTTATGTACACATCCTTTAACCTGAAAAAATATTATTATTATTATTAGAACAAAATCCCTCTCTGACTTACCTTGGTCAATTTGGCATAGGTAGCCACCTCCTATAATTTATCCCAGAATCCCTCCTCGTCCATTTTCAAAGGCCGAATAACCACCAACGTGAATTTTATAAGACAAAATTCTTACCCCCGTATCTATAGTTACTTTCCATGTGATTTCATAGGCATTGATAAAACAGCTTAAGGCAGCCATCTTTTAAGGCAGAAGCTAATGCAGGCCGAAAACTGGAAATATGTGCTATATTAAACTCACCATTGTGTTTTTATTTTTCTATTTTACTGAATTTTATGTAAAATTTACCAGCTTTTATGAAGTATTATAAATATCAAAACAATATTTTGAATGTTTAAAAGCTACAAAAAATATAACCAAAAAAAGTACACTGTTCATTTTGCTTAAGGATGAGCCAATAATTTTATTTATTTCTGTGTATTAATTCTTTGTGCATTTATTAATTTTAAAAATATTGTATTTTAAAAATATGAATTTCAAGAGCTTTCCAATGGTGTATATCGTTTAATTTTTGGACCAATAATGAAAAAATCAATAAAAATAAAATTTACGTTTCTATGCAACTCATCTGATAATCCCTTAAAGTTGCCATCAAAGATGGCTGCCAAGATAAGGGATCTTCACTGATGTGGAAACTATCTATATAGCTTTGACACAAGTTGGTATAATATTTTGTAGTAAACAGTCATGACTGATGTCCTTGCAAATGGAGACTCACTCAATGTCCATTCACAGAAAACAAATGGCCATATAGAAATGAATGGGCACTCAAGACGAATGTAAGTAACACAGGTGCAACAAGTTTATTGTTTCATTTAAATTTGTTTAATATCTTTAATTGGTGATAAGTTTAATAATGTTTTTGTGGTGTGGCCAGATAAAAAAAAAAAAATTGCGGGGGGGGGGGGGGGGGGGGGGGGGTTACATCAAAGTCTGTATTTTAACAATTGCCTAAAACAGTGCCAAATAACAACTGACTATTTGACCAACTTATGTTAAACTTTATATAAATCATATTCATTAGTAAAACTTGAAAATCGATAAATCTAATTGAAAACCACAATGCTGTAGTGGAAAGCTTAAATGAGTAAAGACTTTGTTGGTAATTCTTAGTTAAATTGTGTGATATTGAAAGCAAGCAAGCAAGCAAATACAACTAATGTGGACACTGGATATCACATCAAGGAAAACTTGTATGAATCATTTAGATGCTTCAGTGTTCCAAATAATTTGTCTATATCGGTAACAGCAGCATTTAAAGCAGACATAACTGATCACATGCAAATGTAGTGAGGCCCTGTTTGAACATATTTTACTGCCAACTATGGGTGTAACGATAGTCAATAGTGTTGATAAATAGCGATATCAAAAGTCATGATAGTCACTAGTCGATAGTGATTTGAACTGTCGATAACTATTGCCGATAATAACTCTAACTATCGATATTTATGATAGTTATTCATGATTCTTAATTCAACTATTGATAGCTAGCGTGATATAGTAAATTTTGCATAGTCACCCCTTTTGCCAACTACAGCCAACTTGAAAGGTACAGTAATATACCATAAAAAGATTATGATACATTTAATAATAATTTGACAATGATGGCCTAGCAAGTTCCAAAACTAAGTTTCAGTTCTTTCTAAGAAACCAATAGAAATAAAAAAAAAATAATAAAGACTTGTTTAATGTAAATAATTTTATTGTTAAGTGTATGAATGAAGGTGAAGAAAATAAGGACATGCATAAGTGTTTGTTTACATGTCTTCATTTGAAGAAATTATATAACAATTTTTTTAAAAGTAACAATGTTGGGGTTTTTTCTACATGGTCATTTAGTAATACCAAATGATACTAGACAAGACCAGGTTGGCTTTTTGAGCATTGACCGGGCTGGTGGTCAATACTGGTTAAAACTGATCAACACATTACTGGACAATAGTGGTCATTTGACATAAATGCTTAAAATACATGCCTATATCCTGTCTAGTTAAGTTAAACTGTTGAATATTCAGTTGGTTTGTTTATTCAAATTATGTCCTTAAAATAAAATAATCTAAAAAAAAAAAACTTTTTTATATTTGCCCCTAAAACCTGATGGATGTGTGGCACCTTTGGCTTAGTGGTAGCGTTTCTGACTTTTGACTCCTTTCTGCTTAGCCTTTCCCCATCTGGGCTTAATGCCTGTTCAGGGCATAGGTCTTCATCCACCAAAATAGCTGAATGTGTGTATAATGACCACATTTGGTCACTGATATAAAAGAAAAAAAAATTTGGTCACTAATATAAAAAACAAATTTTGGTCACTGATATAAAAATAAAAATTTTGGTCACTAATATAAAAAAAAAAATTTGGTCACTGATATAAAATAAAAAAAAATAAAAATCGGGTCACTGATATAAAAAAAAAAATTTGGTCACTGATATAAAAAAAAAAAAAAAATTTTGGTCACTGATATAAAAAAAAAAAATTTTGGTCACAGTCACTGATATAAAAAAAAAAAAAATGTACCTTAAACAAGTCCAATGTACTTCCTGTATCTGAAACTGTGGGAATACATGTATTTTACTCCTTCACATTCAGACTAATTCTTTATTTGGAGTTCCAGATAAATATTAGTTATAAATTATGAGATATATTGCTAATTTAAATTTAATTTACTTTGTGAACATATTTTGCAGGCATTCAGAGTATCGTTATTTAGATGCTATTCAAGAAATTATTGACCATGGATCTCAACGAGAAAACAGGACAGGCACAGACACCCTGTCCATATTTGGCATGCAGATGAGGTACAACCTTAGGGATGGTATGTGCAGAGGACCATGACCCAACACAATTTTATTTTATTTAGTCCTTAGTTATATTCAATGTTAAAAATGAATAGACTTACTAATGTTTGTATTACGACCAATCTGTTTTTCATCTATTGCATTTTGTTTTATGTGCTTAACATTTAGGCAGTTATGGATTCCCTCCTCATTTCTCACTTTGTTTTAGTCCCAGGTGAACCCTGTCATAGTTCTATCTGGGTTTTAAATTTGGGTCATCCTTCACCATTAATACATGTAGCAGTTGCCACGATGAAAAGCACTGTGTTAGTGTGATTTTTATAAGAAAAACCCTATGGTTCTGGTTTCAGAGTTCCCCCTACTGACGACAAAGCGTGTATTCTGGCGAGGGGTAGCAGAGGAGCTACTGTGGTTTGTGGCAGGATGTACAAATGCCCAAAAGCTTGCAGAGAAGGGTGTCAACATTTGGGATGCCAATGGATCCAAAGAATTCCTGACAAACCTCGGATTGGGACACAGGGAAGAAGGTACATGAAGGATAGAGTCTTATTTTGTTATCATTCTTGATTTATGACCTTTATGCTTATTGGCTCTGTTTGGTTAATGAGCTCACATTGCGAATTATCATTTTGTGCAAAATGCTTAATTTAGATAACAGATATATATTTGTTAACTTGCATCTGTTGTTTTGCAATGCTTTAAAGATCAAGGAAGACATGAAAATATGAATGCACAAAAAAATCAAGACTATGTAAATCCAACACTGTGTGCAGCCTACTTACTACTTCATTACCATAATATGTGAGATTGTCCCTACTCCTGCAGGGGACCTGGGGCCAGTGTATGGGTTCCAGTGGAGGCACTTTGGTGCAGAATACCAAGACATGCACACAGACTACACTGGGCAAGGGGTTGACCAGTTGAAAAATGTGATAGAAACTATCAAGACCAACCCTGAAGACAGACGAATTATCATGTCTGCTTGGAACCCTCCAGGTATTTTTAATTCTCAAATCTTTTACTATCTTTCTTTTCTAGACAACTATAACTTCTTTTAATTTTTTTCTTATATATTAAATGCTTCCTGTTGACACTTCATTCTTCTGTAGTTATTGTGTAGCCTGGCTATTGCTTGAATTTACTTCCAACTTGTAACAAGGATCGGTTGTGAGTTGTTCATGTGCATTGTGTAAGAAGCAGAAATCTCGCTCATCCATTTTTTCTATAACCTTCTTTAGTTCATTTAACAAATTCAACTCTGGAATGGTGAACACTCATTAATCAACTCTAATTGGTCATCAAGATACATGTATTCAACTCTATTGCAACAATTCCTGTAAAAATTATTGTATAATAAAGTATACATTTTTGTTTCTCATATTATCTAAACAATTGATACATTAATGCATTGTACATTATATAATTGTTTTTTCCTTTCAGTGTAATTGGCATTTTTTAGCTTCAGCTTTTCAACATTACTTACGCACCTATTTAAGGATTTTACTATTTCCATTTTGTGTGTATAGTCATATATGTGTAGATTTGTATAGAGCTGTTAACAACTATAATTTCTTTCATATAAACTATGGTTTCACAAATTGCTTTTAAGAAAAAACATCACAATAGTATACTTCTTCGATAAACCACAAACTGGTGCCTCGAACTTTATTAAAGCTTTGAAAAAATATGGCTGTAGTCTCAAAATCTGTAAATTATATGCAGTATTAATGAAAATCATGACGAACATAGTAAAAGTGATTTTGCAATACAAGCCTCAAAGTGTATGTGCCTCTGAGTCTAGAGAGGGAGGATGTGTCCATGAAAAAGACAATATTGCATCTTCAAAATCAACCACTCAAACTTTAAAATGTTTAAAATAATTGATATGCATACCAAATGGGTACTACTACAGCAAAAATACTCAAAACCCAAGATAAGCGCATTGCAACTCTTTAGCATAACTTGTACCTGTCATGCATGTCTGGTTTTGTATGTGATCACCACAATTCGGTAAAGAGTCTTCTGTTAAGAGTATTAAAATTGTTTATAAAATGTAGTTTTTTATTACTTTCTCTGCTATAACATTCATATTTTTTGTAATCTACATTTGAGCAAACATGGTTATGAGATATGTGGGGTGTGTCCTATTTGTATGATTGTCATATTGATCATATTGTGGTCATACCCTTAAATTAATTTAAACTATTACACATTTTGTTACAGATCTCAAGAAGATGGCTCTCCCTCCCTGCCATTCATTTGTCCAGTTTTATGTTTGCAATGGTGAACTGTCATGTCAGATGTATCAAAGGTCAGCAGACATGGTATGGAATTGTTTTAATTTTGTTTTGTTTTGTTTTTCATTAAAAACTATTATTCTGACTTTCTTGTTCAAGTTTGTGTGTAGCTGCATTATTGTAGACAAGTGAATGTATTCTAGGTTATTTCTGAATTTGTAGTTTTTGCTTTGTTTTTATTTTAAAATGCACCTTGATTCATGAGAATTTTACTAAAGGCAATGTAAAAAAAATATTGAAATGAATACTTATGCTATGCTAGAAAAGAAAAAAAATTATTACCACTATAGTATGGTTTTGAATTTTGTTTTGTTTATAAAAAATAAAATTAAGCTGAATTGCTGAAAATGTATATAACCAGTTATCATTTAACGCACAATTCAATAGCATTGCAGCAAGCATTTACATTAATAAAAATTACTGAATACTTAATTTTCATGAATGTAGAATAAAGTTTAGATGTATAACATTTTGTTTATAGATAGTTCTGAAAAGTATCGCATACAATTGCTTAAATAGTGACAAGAAGAAACTTTTATAGATAGATATTTATGCTGTACAAAATATATATTTGTATTACTGATTATTAAAATTTATAAAACTTGGGGGTGCCCGTGGTCGGGTGGTTATAGTTGCTGACTTGAAACTCCTTAGCTGCCCACCACGTGGGTTCAAGTCCTAGTCAGGGTGAGAACTTGCATGTGGAGATGTTTTCCGGCTTACTTATGGTGCGCCGGTGTTTCTTCCAAGGCATGAGTCTGAGGTCGTCCTCTGACAATAAAAAGCTGGGCTTTGCCAATATGACCATAATTGTGTCTGTGCGATGTAGCAAAAAACATAACAAAACTACTAAATTCAGTTCTTAGAAATGTTAAATAAATTGGTGGTGGGGGTAATGCTTTAACTTTTGTTTTGCTTTGCTTAAATAAAAAATTGTGCTGTAAACATTAACTGTTATCTCGCTTTGAAATGAAAAATGCAGGAAAAAGTTTTGGGAACTTAAATGCATTCGCTTGTAGTCATTTTTAAAAGTACATTAATTTTGATTGATCAGTAAATAGGTGCTTTAGTTATTGGTCAATATACAGAGTGAGTTCGAGGTCATTGTCTCTATCAATGTTAATTTTACGGGCCATGTTTAATTAGTATTTTATTTCAGTTATGGTGAAAATGGCATAGAAAGCAGAGAACTCATGAAATTTTTTATCGGGTATATTGTGCTGATGCAATATTTAATGTGGATACTATGCCTTTTTAACTGTAGAATGTATCATGGTCTTTTGTTTAAAAGATTATTTATAATAAAGCTTCATATGAGATTTTCATAATTACAAGATTTTTGGAAAGAATGCACAAGGCTTAACCTTGTTGAAACAGAGTACAGGTGTTAACTTCCTGTTCTTGATTAGTGATTTTAATACTTGAATATCAATTGAGTTCTTTTGTAATCAAATACATGTTGACATCCATCTCAGTAAAAGTTGCCAAAGCAAAGGGAGTATTTAAGAATGAAATGTTTTTCACAGCAACTATGTAAATAAGGACCTATGGTAGTGTGTTAACTTGGCAAGTTTTTTATACATTACTGTACTCTTACATTCCACTTATGTGAAGCTCTTGATCACTCTGTACTATGGTGTTGTATTTTAAAGATTGTTTAATGATGTTTGTTATCTTGCTTCTTCCTTAGGGCTTGGGTGTACCCTTTAACATCGCTAGCTACTCTCTTCTCACCTACATGATTGCCCATGTGACGGGCCTCCAGGTAGGTTACTAGCCTCTAAACAGTTTTTATGACTTGCATAAAATTACAAATACTAACAAAAATTAAATTATATCAACAACAATAGAATTGTCCTGTCTGCAATTTTCTTAAATCACATAACAATAATGTAATAAGAGGATGATCAAACTCATGCATAAGCCATGAATTGACATTAAAAGTGTAGACAGTTTATTTATAAATTTTCTGACATTCTTTTAAATTGTGTTTAGTAGAAATGTCGAGATTTTTGAAAATGTATTTTATTTTTAAAATGGCTCATAACCATAAACCGGCCCCAATAGCTCAAATGGTAGTGTGTCAGCTTGCGGAATGGGAGGTCACAGGTTCGAACCACTGCTGGGTCAAACCAAGGACTTTAAGGCTTCCCTTCCTCCTGCTCGGGGCTAAGGGAACAGCATTAGGCCCGACTCGTCGGTGTCAGTATAATGGACCAGCAAGGTTCAGTCCCAGAAATGACAATTTAACACTGCAGATACTTAGTTTCTTCAAATGTTTAATAATACCTGCAATCGTTATATATGTCTGCCTAAATATTTTGTGACATTTTTAACTATATTAATCATTAATCTAGATAGGGTTCTGGACAAAAAAACTCAAACTTTGGGCTGTGTTTTCATCAACAACAAAAAATAGTGATTTTTTAGATTTGTTTTGAAAATAAAGGAGCATCCAAATGTAGTAAATACAACTCAGTTTGACTTTTTTCTTTTTAAATCCCAGTAAAAGTAGCAAGTCAAATACCCAAATCAACCTCACACAAAAATTCCTTGAAAAAAATAGGGTTTTTTTTGTTGTTTTTTTTTGTTGTTTTTCAGAAGCAGTCTTAACATGTCAACAATAAAATTTCTAAACGCAAGTAATTTTTCAATATGAAATTCATAAATATGAAGTTAAAGTGAACCACCCTTGCTTTTTGTTCCAGCCTGGAGATTTTGTTCACACAATTGGAGATGCACATGTTTATGTTAACCATGTAGATGCCCTGAAAGAACAGGTGAGTTAAACTTGGAAATTATCTGCTTAAACAAGTGACGATATTGAAGCATTGGACATAGATTTTATAACATTGTAAGCCAATATCAATGTAGACAAACGTGATCCATTATCCACAGATAAGCATGTTGTGTATGGAAATTAAAGCTAGGGTATTTGGATTCAAAGTCATTTTTGCAGCTATATCATATTTTAAGAATAAACAAATCCTTCTTAATTGATTATTTTGATTTTTCTTTTACTAAATTAATTTTATGACTCATTTATTTGTCTTGCAATTAACTGAAAGTGTGCCAGTTTGTTCAAAAGAAAGGTCTGTCAAAAAAAAAAAATTAAAATTGTCCCGATTAATAGTCCTAATAATCCTGATAATCCTAATTTAAATCGATAAAAACAGATTAAATGTATCGAACATTGTTACAAATAAAGTGTAATCACTTTTAACAAGATAACAAAGATAATAAAAAACATAATAAAGGTTTAATACATGTATATAAAATACATGGTAATACTGTTACATGTAAAAGTACATATTTTGGTCTATTGACTACATACATATAAGGGTCAACTATTGCCGAGTAGTAAAGACACCGATTTTTAAGTCCTTTGACAGTTCAGCGACACACTGTGTTGGTTTGAATCAGAGAAAAAGAATTTAATATGGAAATGTCTTCTAGCTGTAGTTTGATGTGCTGGCAGCTCTACCAGACATTTGTTTGTGTCCTCTGCCTTTACTTCGTGTATTTAAACAGCGAAACAAACGTATAATGAAATTTATTGTCTTTAGTTGAAGAGAGAACCACGACCCTTCCCCAAACTGTTGATAAAGAGAAAAGTGGACGATATTGATGACTTCAGGATGGAGGACTTCGAGATTGTTGGCTACAATCCACACCCCAAGATCAAAATGGATATGGCTGTTTGAACATCATTCATGCAAAAATGTCATTTCTTTTCAAAATTGCTTCGAACCAATTTCAGAAAAGTATTAAAGGTACATGGATAAAGTTGCACAGATTTGTGTTAAATTATGCATAAAAGTTTATATGGCCTCATAGGGCTGTATATAGCTGTATGTAGTATGTAAGTCGCGTTTCTGTGTCTTGGCCAAAAAATTTCATGTTATTTAGTCCTTCAACAAACATGATACTAAAAAAAGACTGAAAGTTGCAACTATTGTGATCAGTGCCATTGTTGGGAGCATTCTGATTCCAGTGACACTTCTTGTTTGTGAATGGAAAACGTTTGAAGAGGTCCAATGACTTGATTATATTTATAGTAATGAAGACAGCAAACACGCACAATACATTTCTTATTGAAATTGTTACGATCAATATGCAATAAATTCACACCGTAATCCATTTTCACTTTATTTCATTTTAGCAACATATTTTTTCTAGAATTGTTTGCTTCATCTAGTGACATTATTAACAATGTCTGCATTGACTCAGGAAACCATTAGCTTTGTGTTTATTAGACTTGTTTTAAAAAGAAACACTGTACTGTAACTATTTTGTACAATTTTAATGAATAATAGCTGTGTTCATACATATATATTTTGTGAAACCTTTATTATAATAAATATGCTAACAAAGCTTAAAAAAAATTATATTCTGTTATCTGCCAACTTTACTTTGTAATTTTCCTTTGGAAGAAGATTGGATTCATCTTAAACCTAGAGCAAGTGCATTAGATTGTCTTGAAAGAGTGTAAGGGTTTCTTAATCCATTGTTGCATTGCATGAATTCAGATCAAGAGAAAAACTTTTATGCGAGTATATTTTCTAGCTATTGTGTTGTTGGTTTACCCGTGATGTCCGGCTATGGGTATTCTTCACCGCCAATAGCAGAACATCAATGTAACTGTGCCCGTCAATATTTTGAGCTATCACGGTCAAATTAGCATGATTTTTTTACACTAAAGTTTACACAATTCATGAGTTAAAATATTATGTAGGAGTATATGTACTGATAAACAGTCCTTCTAACAACTTTGTTGTCTTTAAGTGGGGCAAACAAATAGTGATGCTTTTCAAATCATTTATATTTTTAGCCATTCTAAGTACAGTAACCGTATATTTTTTTTAAACTCTGCATGGGGTAAGCTATATTATGTTTAGTTTTATTTGGATTTTACGGCACACCAACACTTAACAGGTCATACGGCACCGAATACAAAGTTAAATGTGAATAGAGCGTAATCAGTTTAAAACCAAACTACGTATGTAAAATACAGAAAAATATAAAAACTATCAGGTAAAAAAATAAATTATAATAGAAAACAGGTCAACACATAAAACGGTTTAAAAAAGTATGACGATTGGTAAATAAACAGTTTAAAAATTTATAACTTACTAAGAATACCAATCTCATTCAAGAAGCAAACAAGTTTAGATTCCGACACTGTCCTAAATAGGTCGTACATGTTATGGACATTAAAATACTTCGACCGTATGTGGTCTGTGTCGATACACTGTAATAAAATATGGTTGATCGTCAGTGGTTCCTGGCAAGGAACACATACAGGTTGAGCTTCTCTTTTTAAGAGATATGAATGAGGTAACCTAGTATGTCCAACGGGTAACGACAGCGGGTAAGAGCTACGTCTTCTCGTCGACTTTCTCTGCAAGCAGAGACATTGCACCGACTATAGGTTTAATTACGTGTAATTTGTTACAAACAATATTGTCCCAACTTGCTTGCCTACATGACTAGGAAGCCAACAGAAGGAGATTTCGTTAGTGTTTGACAAGAACAGAATAGATAAGAGTTGTTAGGAAACTTTGTTTAATGCCGTGGCTATTACTTACGGAAGCACAGCCAACGTGAGTGTCCGTCTTTAAACCATCGTTATATATATA
The DNA here is from genome assembly GCA_007844125.1 of Sinonovacula constricta. Taxonomy (NCBI): domain Eukaryota; kingdom Metazoa; phylum Mollusca; class Bivalvia; order Cardiida; family Solecurtidae; genus Sinonovacula; species Sinonovacula constricta. The sequence continues at coordinate 45,353,305 of CM017568.1, read as the reverse complement.
AACGTTATCAGAATACTTGTCACGGTGTTCGAGAAATTCAGATCGTAAAATCAAAGGATCTGTGTTCGACTTTTTATTTTTACAGAGTTCTTAATTCACATCAGGAGAACGGAGTTGCCATGGTGAATGTTCAATTGTGGGGTTTTCAGAAATGTTTTCGAGATTTATACCTGATGTGTTTATGCTATCTTTAAGTCTTAAACCAAGAAGTCTGATGGCTTTAGGTGATCGATCATAAAGCTCTTCGTGTTTAGGGTTGAAAACACAATTAAACGTTGGGTTATCGGGGTTAGACACGAGTTTAATTATATACTGCAAAGAAAGTTTCTCGCGACGCAAGAATAATGATGGTTCATTGGCTTCAACGTAAAGGCTCTGCACTGGTGAGGTCCTGAATGCTCCTAGAGCTAGACGAAGTCCCTGGTTGTGAACGACGTCCAGCATCTGGAGATAGGACCTCCTGGCAGAACCATAGACTATGCTTCTGTAATCTAGTTTAGACCGAATTAGGGAACGGTACAGAAGTAACAATGTTTTCCTATCGGCTCCCCAGTCTGTATGGGATAAATAATTAAGCAAGTTAAGAGCCTTGAGACATTTCTTCTTGATGTAATTAATGTGTGGAAGAAAAGTCAGTTTCCTGTCAAAAATGACTCCAAGAAACTTAGTTTCCTGGACGACGGGAATGCGAACGTTATTTAAAAACAATTCGGGGTCAACATGAAGACCACGTTTCTGACAGAAATGTATACAGTTGGTTTTGGTTGGAGTAACTTTAAAACCGTTCGTGTTGCTCCATTTTTGCAACTTATTAAGACATTGTTGTAATTGTCTTTCACTTGTGCTCATATTTTAAGAGTGGTGAAAAATAACGAAATCGTCCACAAAAAGTGAACCGTCAACCCCTTCATGAAGGGTTTTTACAAATTATTTATTTTTATGTTAAAAAGGGTAACAGATAGAATACTACCCTGGGGGACACCCTGTTCCTGTTTATGAACAGATGGCAGGGTGGACCCAATCTTGACCTGAAAATTTCTGTCAGAAAGGAATCTGTCAATGAAAATTGATAAACGACCCCTGAGACCAAGGTCACCTAAATCCTTTAAAATCCCATGTTTCCAAGCCGTGTCATAAGCTTTTTCAAGATCGAAAAACACAGCTACAAGGTGTTCCTTCTTGATGAAGGCATCACGAATGAGCGTTTCTAAATGAACAAGATGATCGACTGTGCTGCGTTGGTGTCTGAATCCACTTTGATATTCTGAAATTAAGTTGTTGGACTCAAGATACCAGACAAGTCTATCATTGATCATTCGTTCTAAGGTTTTACAAATACAGCTCGTCAAAGCAATAGGTCTATAGCTTTGAGAATCTGTTGGGTCCTTACCTTGTTTATAAAGTGGAATAATGAAGGCATTTTTTCAAGAATCGAGTACTTTACCGGATATCCAAATTTCATTAAAGATTGACAAAGGTAAGTTTAGAGATTGAATTGGTAAATATTTTTCAAGAATTGATACGGTATGTCATCTGGACCAGCAGCGGTATCATGCGATTTATTTACAGCATCCTTAAGCTCTTTCAAGGAAAAGGAATGATTGTAAGTTTCGTTATTATTAGATTTAAAATCACCTTTTCCCTTTCAGCAGAGTGTTAAAAGGTTTGAAAATGAGGTGTGTAGTTGGCCGATAAGGAATTTTGGACAAACTTTTCAGTAAATGTGTTCGAAATGTTTTGTTAATCTGTTAATACGGTGTGATTTGTTTTAAGGTGGTTAACAGTTGAATATGATGGTTTACCGCTTATCTTTTTAATAGCAGACCAAACGTTCTTGAAGGTTGTCAAACATTACATTGATTGACTTAATAGTGATGCAATACATAATTAATGAAGGGTGGTAATGTGTATCTGTATGCAAAATTGACCAAGTCCAATTAATGTGGTGCCAAAAAGTGATGTGAATTGAAATAAAGGACTAAAATTTGTAAAGGGTCTGATCACTTTATTTTGCTCCATTAACATTAACTAAATCTACAGGGTATCAATCTTATCTCAAAAGAAACTGGGATGAACTTGAATCGAATATAAACTACAGCTGAAACCTTCATACTCATAATCTGTCACATTGAAATTTGAATGTAAATATAGCTATTGGTAGTGCAAAATAAAACTACATAAATAAAGTGTTTTTAGGAACTTTATCTATAAATAAGTTTTTAGCATTATTTTTGAACCAGGTATATTTAATTAAAGTAGTAGGGATGAGGCAAAAAACACTAATAGCTATGGCTAAACTGCTCTTAAATGTAAATTTTGTGCTTTTTCGTGCCTTGACCAATTCAAATTTTATAAAGGATCTGTGTGACCATGCTTAAGCTGTTCTAGTCTGATTGAAGACAAACTTGTTTGGACCTGGTAGCACAATCGGTAGAGCGTCTGCTCCAGGTACGGGAGGCCCCGGATTCAAGGGCCGGGACATACCAGTCATTAAAAATGGTAGTGGTATAGATCCCTTGCTAACGCTCAAGCAAATAAAAAGGGTAGTTCCACGACTGGTTGCCCAGGATATTGTGACTGGGTGTGGTATCATGCCAGGTGTTCACGGCATGCTTTACACAGTGAAGGCAGCACTATATCTGCTTCAAATGGACACTGTCTCCAGATAACTAAAATACTGTTGGTGCGACAATAAACAAACTTGTGAAACAATTAAATCAGTCTACAAAAATGAAATGTTCAAGGTTGCTGTGACCCTTAGTTCTGCTAAGCCAAAACCGGCCATCTCTTTATAATCAATGTCTACCAAGTTCAAGTTTTGAGCTCATGCATTCCATCAATATTAATTGGAAACAATATGTTGCCTTTTCTTCGAATGTAGGGCATAGAAAACTAAAAACACAATTAATAGGGCCTTAGGTAAAATGCCTTTGCTTAAATGCTGGTTGGAGCCCATCAAAATCTTAAAGTCAGAAAGCATGTACCAGGAACCAAGCAAAAGTAATTATATATGATTTAATGTAAGCTTATATCTAGCCTGTTGTACACATCATATATATTTGTGTGAAAGTGTGCTGGTACTAGAGTCAGAATGGGTAACTGAACCAGTCTACTACACCAAACATTGACTAGAAGGTGGCTACTGCAACAGTCAATCTTTTATCAACAATCTAGCATTTAACATGCTTGAAATATTTGCTAAACAAATTCTATTCTTCGATTCTAAAATATTTCATTTAAAATAATAACAGCTTTACAGAACTTCATTCCACCTTAGGCTTGTACTTTCGATCTGGTGATTGGATCTTTCCTTGCCTAAAGTATATGAAAAAAAGAGAAACATTAGCATTAAGCAACATGAGTTCAGCATTTTATTTTGGTTAATAATCTACAAATGCATGATATGCACAAAACAGGAATGTTAACAAAAATAATCATGGCGATATAACAATAAACAACTACAAAGTTTCTTTGGCTGCAAGCAACTTTTCACAACAGTGTTAAATACTTTGTTTGGAATAGCAAGCAGGAGAAAGAAAATGTGTCTAATTGAAATATTCCTGTGAATTCAAATAAGTTGTATTTATTTAGAATTAACTAACTACTGTCATTAAAATCAATTGGAAACTGACAATCCATTATTTACCTTCTATTAAAAAAACAAATACCTTTCTGGTATAAACATAGTTAAAACTATTTTCTGTAAATGTGATTCTATTCCACTTGGGCAGGCAGGTACACAACTCTGTAGCAGCTGACAGTAGTTCAAATCAGATGCTGGTAATTTGTATCAAAAATAGTTTTTCGACTTTAAAAACAACATGACAAGGACAGCCCTATCAAATGTAGTTCTAACAATGTAAAAAATAACAACACAATTTAAACTTTTTGGTCAAAATGATACTATTTAATAGAATGTCTTTAAACAGAAAAAAAACAACATGCGAAATGCACAGTCTAAGTTTTGCTCTTTCTGTTTAGTGACCTTCACCCTTGCGACCTGAAGATTGTTCCCAATCTACATCTTGACAAAGTGACAATCAGAAAAGCAACTTAAGAATCATTTAACTACAGCCATGTTCAACATCTGTCCTAAAATGTTATCCAAAATGATACAGATAATATTTTTTCTCAAAATATTTGCATAAAGATTTATTTCATAAATGGCACTTGGCATTTTAAACAATATAAATGAAAGAATCAGAAAACATGAACAAGTGTTGAAACTACAGACAAGATTTTGAGTTGAACTCAATTGTTCTTAAAGCTAATCAGCACTTAAAACATTATTAACAATATCACAATATGATAATTTTTATGGAAATTTAAGCTTTTATGAAAACTTGCACTAATTGTATGGATAATGAATAATGAAGTTTGATTACATTGCCAACTGATTCATTTTTTTCTGGTATATAAAGGATCAAGCCCATTTTGTCATAACCCATACTTTTAATAAAAAAAAATATTTTTTATCTTGATCAATTGTAGACAACCTGATTGTACATGTATTGAATATGCGCAAACAGGTTACACACATGTTAAAACACACCACATTTTTATTTAATAACAATGTGCCACTGATTGAGCTTGGCATGCTTGGGTGTAACATGGGGAAAAACATGGGACTTTAAAAGTGGTGCCTATATCAAATATACAAAACACAACCTGAAGTTTGTGTGGGATATCTGTACACAGTCCCTGCAGAAAGTCATGCTTTAAGCAAAGACGATTTTGAACAAATTGTTAGACATTACAATGACTAAATGTTTGTTTCAATAAACATAAGTGTCTTGGTACTTTGTTAAATCTTAAACTTTGCTTAATCTCTCAAAAGATGGTTGAAAAACACACAATATTAAAATACATGTTTCAAAATGAATAAAATATATATAACAAAAGCGGCATAGTACATGCAAACTATGCGATAACACTTGGAATAAAATTTAATAGTTGTGTTATAGGTATATCTTATTTCAGATAAACAATGTAAAAAAAATGTTTTTGAAAACATTGACTTGATTTATTTTGTATTTTTATTAACAAAATTAAAGGTCCCAAGACACCAACCTATGTTTTTATATTAAAACACATTTTTCATCCATTAAAATGATGAACCATCTAAGAACAATATAAAAAAATGTTATTAGTATTAAAAAACATGTTTTTGTATGCTCTGCAATTTCTGTCAAGTGCTTGGCTTTTTACGCTTACATTCATTTATGGATTGCGATCAGCGAAGGGATCTTTGTAAACAATACTACATTTAATCAAAGTGATAAAACATGGAGTTTTCCTACAACATTTACTTAATAACCCTGAAGTAAAATAAACTTAAGCAAAATGGGTGAAGGCAGTTGTATCAAATCTGTGAATTGGTTGTAACACTGTGCAGTAGCAACTTTTAAAGTCATTGATGCTTTGTTAAAATTCAACCAATGAAGATTTTATACTTTCACCAAAGCTGTACTTGAATAAGTAAGCAGTTCCAAATGTTTTTTTCTGAAGACATTTTCTTACAAAGTGAACAGACTTTGAGCATTGATTAAAGCAACAACAAAAAATAGTTGTGCTGGCTTTATAAAACATGCTGTCTTTATAAACCTAAATTATTTAGTAAAGTCTTGCATTAGAGTTGAAGTAATTTCCTCTATTATTATTGTTAACATTTGCATAAATGTTTAACCAAAAAACAAAACAAAAATGCTTAAAATGGATGGGTCAATATATCCAGCTCTATCTGGACCTACAATAAAAAATATAACAGATATGAAACTAAGAGTTTGTTACCCCTTCTTTGCAATGGCCAGTAGACAAAAATCCTTTTATTCCAAAATAATCATGGATTGTTAATGCCAACTAGATCTGAAAATATTCTTTTATCTGAGCCATGATCACTCCCTCTAAGATCTTAGTACTTTCTTAAATCATGCCTTGCATATCAATAATTCACAATTTTCTATTCATTTTTCAAGACTTTCTAGAAAAAATGGAGGTACGATTGCAAAAAGTTCTACTTCCAAATCACTTCAGTGGTAATGGTTAAGAAAAACATATGTCTTACTTTATACTTATTTATAGATGAAAGTGCTGTAATTTTTAAAATAAAAACATGTATAAAAGTCTATGAACATTTTTTTTCCACAATGTATCCTAGTCCCATTGACAAGATTAATGTATAGATATGTAAGTCCTTATAAGTATCTCCTGGAACATTCATATTCATGTCATTTAAGGTATTGTTTTCCTCTGTTGCTTTATTGATGCACAAAATAACATATAATAGAATCCTATTTTTTATGATTACGCAATAATTGTACGTAACCCTCTCAACATTTCTAAAGGACTTAGAAGATGACATGTGATGGATACCCTCAACTGAGACCCTTTCTTGTTGTACGATAATTTAAAATAATTAAAACAAGTAATCACCAATCAGAAGTGAGTGACCCCTTGATCTCCAAACTGGACACTACCATGGTAACAGGTCAGGACCAATCTGGACACTACCATGGTAACAGGTCAGGACCAATCTGGACACTACCATGGTAACAGGTCAGGACCAATCTGGACACTACCATGGTAACAGGTCAGGACCAATCTGGACACTACCATGGTAACAGGTCAGGACCAATCTGGACACTACCATGGTAACAGGTCAGGACCAATCTGGACACTACCATGGTAACAGGTCAGGACCAATCTGGACAATACCATGGTAACAGGTCAGGACCAATCTGGACACTACCATGGTAACAGGTCAGGAATTATGGTCTGTCAGAAGTAAGTGACCCCTTGACCTCCAATCTGGACACTACCATGGTAACAGGTCAGGAATTATGGTCTGTCAGAAGCAAGTGACCCCTTGACCTCCAATCTGGACACTACCATGGTAATAGGTCAGGAATTATGGTCTGTCAGAAGTGAGTGACCCCTTGATCTCCAAACTTGACACTACCATGGTAATAGGTCAGGAATTATGGTCTGTCAGAAGTGAGTGACCCCTTGATCTCCAAACTTGACACTACCATGGTAACAGGTCAGGAATTATGGTCTGTCAGAAGTGAGTGACCCCATGACCTCCAATCTGGACACTACCATGGTAACAGGTCAGGAATTATGGTCTGTCAGAAGCGATTGACCCCTTGACCTCCAATTTGGACACTACCATGGTAACAGGTCAGGAATTATGGTCTGTGTCCTAAAACCATCAGCTTAAGAAACATGAGTGTGACTTACTATTGTTATCAATTAAGAGCTTGATCTATTTGGATAGTTGTGATATAGTTGTTAAAAATAGTCATTTAAATGCCATTGTTCGGCAAAGCTTTGAGTACACTTCACACACTTCAGGGTTTAAAAATAAATTAGCATAACAAGAGTTGTCAATGACCCCAATTAGTGAAATAAGTGTACACCAATTAAGACTTTGTTCTATTCTCTGACTGAATTGCTCAAGAAGACAACTGGTGATGATCTTTTTGAGAAATTGAGCTTATGGAACCAGTGCCCATGTCAAGCAGTCATTCGTCTAACTGTTGAGGATTAAAACTGGGTCACTCAGATGTTAACTGTGAGATTACGGCATGTGAGGACAAATACAAATATTTTGCTGATATGGACCTAAAAGGAACATGACATATACACATTACACAAAATGGTGACAACCTTGATGTACTGCTAATTTTGCAAAGAAAACTGTTTATTAAAATAAGTCTTGAATAGCATGTTAAGACCCTTTGTAGTTAAAAAACAGGTTTTAACTTAAGGATAACGTAGCCAACTAGCACAAACAAATGCGGCTGAACGATTAAACTGTCATGTGTAACTCCCTACTATAATCCCTTCTATAATGGCCGATTGAATAGACATAGCAATGGGTTCTGCTTACATTACTTCCGATTTTTTTGTGTAGACTCTAAGTGAGAGTGAGATATGGGTTATCACTTGGTTTCATTCCCTTCATATAAACTCTTGAGTAATAAATTAACTGGGAAAAATATAAAATCTTAACTACCGTACTTTCTCAATTATAAGACTTTTTGCTTACAAGACCCCCCCCCCCACCTCACCTGTGAAATGTGAAATTGCCGGTTTCTGCTTAGACCTGCCTATAAGACAAGGCGAAAAAATAAACAGGAGCGTTGACCAGTCATGCTGTCTCAACAAAAGGGTTAATTGGTAAACAGTGACTAATTTTCACACGTTGCAGGATGTTTCTAGTCTCGGCTGCATGGCTATCCTGTAGCACGTGGCGGCATGACATTTATTTCTTTGATCTACATCACCGAGTCTGGTATGACAGTACACGATATATTGGGGGAACAGTGCACTCTCCTTGAGTACATGCTGCCAATCAATAATTTCATAGAGAAATGTAATCGGCAGCTGCTTATAAAAACACATCGTTCACTCCCTCACTGTCAAACTGCTCCGATAGATATCACCTTGACAACACCTTATCTCAGAGTCAGTCACTTGACCTGTGTAATGAGGCAAGTCTACACAGAAACGCCAAGTAAATTACAGCTTGGTGTATTTGGCAGACTGAAGTTGAAAGTTTGTTTTAAGTGTTTACTTATGGATAATAAGCCGTGTTTCATGCAGAACAAAGGGAAATGTATGTGAGACAGTTAATCGTTGATGGACAGAATTCAAAGTTCAATTAAGGTAAATTATCGGCGGTCGATAATGACGGCACGTCGGTCATTGCATAATTGCTAACAAGTTCATGTGGTATGTTTTCGCCCTACAACAACGTGAAAACTTTTTGCCAGGTTGCTAGAGCCCGTCTATAAGATAAGCCCCACACTTAGAACATGAAATTTGAAGGAAAAATCCCCATCTTATAAGTGAGAAAATACGGTTACTTACATATTTATAAGGTAAAACAAGAGACATATTGGTGTCCTAGGACCTTTAAGGGTTGTATCAGTCTTAACTAGTTCTTTCATCATTTCTTCCAAACGTGTTTAATCTTAACATACTAACAGTTCCAGTGGCAAGATATGATAATTATGCAAACAATGTACTTGGTTCATTGACAGCTCCAGACTGGGAATATGTCTCATGCTTGTCTGCTTTTCTCTACTCAACCCTACATTGTGTCTACAAATGTGAACCAGCAAGGTAAGGCTTGGTAGAGAACTATTTGAAATTTTGCGACAAAAGGCCAGATAAACCTCCCTATGACAACACAAGGTAGGTTGGTCTTAAACTCTAGCTAACAAAAATAAAGTTCAGTAAATGTAACAACCTGCAACAGTACGTGAGCTGTCATAACAATAAAATAATGTTCAACTTAACCTCATTATTCAAGTCAAAAATAATATTTTAACTTGTCCGCTTAGGGTAACAAAATTATCTTGAGATGAAAATGTTTCTGTAAAAATGTGCATATTTCAGAAAATAATTAAAATATCTTAATAAAATTATAGACTAGAGCTCTTCTATGAACATTTCTCACTTCAGCTGTTTCTACCTGCTAACAAAACTTTTTCATGTGAAGCATTCTTTATTTATTATGCATAAAAAGTTCCAAGACTATCTCTGGCTTGTTTCCTGCACTTCCCACTGATTTACTGTGTATGCCATTCTAGAATAGATTCTCCAGCCACCAGTCAAAAAAATCATTGAACACTTTGTGAAGAATTATGACTGGACAATAGCTGGTAGGAATCCACAAAATTTCTTCCATGAAGCATAAGCAGGGCTGATTTTCGAGTCTACCAATGTGATAGCAGACATTACAAGTGTTGTGAGATCCACACATGCATGTCATCCACTGTCGCTAGGACATCTCCTCATCATTGTCAGTTATTGTATCACAGTTACTTGCACCATTGCCGCCATTTGTCTGCAATAACAATAAAACATACTATTAAAAATATCAACGAAAAATTGCTCAATTAAAATACAAGTTTAAGAAAGTAAACATTTCTATTTTTGGTTAATATTTAATGAATGGAATGATACGGGCATTTAGTCTACATTTAGCATATCATTTTTCAATCAATTTTGTTGGCAGAAAAAAAACAACAGAAAAACAAATTTGATTAACTCATTGGGCTAGGGTGACGCGTTAAAGCGGCACGAAAAACAGCCCCCTCATGATGGGAGACACCTTATCGCTTTGCATTTTACCTGTGTCTGGATCTGAGTGCCGCATCAAGGCGGCCCTGAAAATGTCTCGGCTACTGACGAAAGCCACTTTAATGCGCACATCATATATGCAGGATTAAACCCGTATTTACACACTTTTTGGCTAATCAAGTACATCGCAGCATTGTAAATACAAATGTCATCTTAATCTAAATCTACTGGCCTGAAATCCTTTTTTCGTACTCATTTATTGAAGCGAGACAACAGAAAAATCTGCGAAATTTTCTCAAATTCCAGTCTCATTTGAAACATTTCTAGGCTGAAATACGATCGTATTAATACTTTGTATTTCAGCCAATAAGGAATGTTGTTACATTATGTATTGGAATTTTATGTAACCCGGATGTGAACAGCCTGAATTACCTGCGTCAGATCCAAAAATTATATGATCATTGCAGATATCGATAAAAGGAAAATCAAACTCTTAGAAATCGCCTAAGTTTTCAATCAAATATGAAGTTTAAGAGCGTTATTTTCTCAAACTAACGGTAAATCACAACTTAAAAATTAAATAGGGCAGACTGTTTTAAAGTTATTCATTATATAAAATAATATATAAAACAGTGTTACTAACGTTATAAACATAAAAAAAAATGGATGAGGTCAATTATATTTCATTTTAATAATTTGAAATTTGTCAATTCTGATATTATTAATCTTACTTGTTCTTCAGATTTCAGTCATTTCACTTTTTTCTGAAGTTTTTGTTTTCATACAGTGTTAAAATTACATGGTTGTGTAAAGCACTTTCTGTGGTACAAGTATGTGAAAACAATTTAGAGTATATAAAAAATGGCATGTTTATTGTGTTGGTGTATACAACCAACCCCAATATCTTCCACTGACCGGTAATCCACACTAGATGTGTCTAGGCAATGAGGGGCAGATAAGACCTCCACCCGGTGTAGGGGATGACTGGGGAAATGCCTCTAGAGGATGACTAGTTAATTGGCTGTGGGGCTTAATGAGTTAATTAGATACAGTAAATAATTTTGTAACCAAAAAAATGTTGATTTATAAAATATCCAGACACCCACCATTTTGATACTTACTGGAAAAAGAGATCTTGGACTGAGGGTTGAATTCTCAGGCAGCCTGTGGGAATGAGTAGGACTAGGGCTGAAGTCTGTCGGGAACGGACTGCCATGTTGAGCAAGCACTGAACTGTTGGGGGACCCACACAGAACACCTCCTGGCGCTGCATGGGTTTTTGTTGGAGTAGCAAATGGGTTGGGAGTATAATTAGGTGGAGAGGTACTTGCAAAGTCACTGCCAAACTTGAACAGCTGCTGTGTGACACCCAGCAGCCCACCTTCTGCCACTGTCACTATCACCCAAATTGGTTCTACAAGTGGAAACACGTTTAAATCAGTACATTGTGTATTGATACTTGACACAAGTCAGCATTTCTTTTTGACAGAATCTGCTATCTCTTAAACCATTTTACAACAAAAATACATTTAGCCATTCCCATTTAAGTAATGGTCATACCCCAAACAATGCACACAATTATAAAAAACACACACGCATGCACGCACGCATGCATGCACGCACGCACACACAATTTATATACATATTAAATACTTAAATACTTTAACAAAACAGAAAAAAAATATTACTAAGATTTGTTAAACACTAAAAGAATTGTCATTTAAAGTTGCTTGTGTTTTTATTTACAGTTAATCATTCTGCTGTTTATTAAGTATTTAGAATTTAATTTATAATTAATTTTTTCTTCCGATCTTTTACCTTTTCTTAAAAACATTCCATTAATCATTTTTGTTATACATTATTATGCCATTGATGAGGACAATTTTGTATAAATTAGCCTTGATGGAAATTATTGATACTTTTGATAGTTTATTGGTTTATTTGGGACATGTAAATAAACAGAATATTGCTTATAGTTAATTAATTTTTCTGCATCTTAATTACGACAATCAAATGAAAACAAAAACATTATTTCATACTTCCCCTGTTATTTTGAATTTGAATACAATCCAAAACAGTTAGCAATGCTTTGCTGCTTAGCTATAAGGAATTGCTTTCACCTACAAACATCTTTTCCTGTTTTTTTATATAAGCATACCTGCTTATGACAACTACATTGAAATAAATAGGCAAGCAAATTAGAACCTAAAAAATATTTGTAAGCACACACAATAATAATAAATAATAAATATTATATATGGAATTTTAATATTTTTGAAACTCATCATGCAGAATCACCGGTAAAATAAAACTTGAAACATAAATAATAACTCATATACACAGCACATTTCTTATATAAACATATCTAAAAGCAGCATCAGGCAACACAAGACAATGGTATTGGCATTTACCTTTCGTAAATGTGATTTGGATTTGCCGTATTAGTGTGCACGGTACTAAATCAAAATCACTGTCAGCATTTTACTCTGACGCACTGCTTCTCACCATTCCAGTAATCGCACATTTTGGTGCCGCCATCAGGCAATGGTTACATTTGAACTTAATTGTTTCTGTTACATTGGGGTGGTACCCAGAAATGCTTTACAAGTAAAGAGATGCAGATCAATTATGATTTATTACCTTTCTAAACCTCTATCAAAGCGCCATATTGAAGTTAGCCGCACACATGAATGTACGTGTCAAATGGCTGAACTAGACCACCTCATTAATGTACAGGCTTTGCCTACTGATTTTTTTATTGTATATATAGTCCCACCAACAGTATTTAAATTATCTGGAGACAGTGTCCACTTGAAGCAGATATCGTGCTGCCTTCACTGTGTATAGCATGCCGTGAACACCTTGCATGATACCACAACCAGCCACATTATCCTGACATCGGGCCAACCAGTCGTGAAACTACCCTTCTTTTTGATTGAGTGTTAGCAAGGGAGCTATACCACTACCATTTTTATTGACTTCGGTATGTCGGCATCAAACCCGGGGCCTCCAGTACCTGGAGCCGACACTTTACCCATTGCACTACCATGTCCGGTCGTATTGTTTTTCTCCTCACAGAGAGTAATCAATTTTCATTTATATGCAGACTCTACCCATTGTTGTCCTTCCTCACTTCTAATGAGGCCATAGGCAATTTTGATCGATGCACGGCTAGAAATTGCCACATATCAAAAAAGCCCCCACTACATTATTGATGTGCGTCAATTAGGGGTATTTCTGAATTTTCTTGTGTCAAAACCCAGGAGCTCGGTCAACCAAACACCCTGTTTATTCAAATGTATTTGACCCTATAAACATGGATATTTAAGCATGTCAGGTTTTGCCCCTACTAGAAATAGAATTTAACCCTTGCAGTTAGTGGTGGTTCTAACTGCTGGGCAAGTGATGAATACTGATTTAACTGTCTGACCTAGTTGACCTTTAAGTTACCTCCAAAGAACATGCCGGTGGCTGTGCACATCCTCCACTGTGCCTGGATAACTCCAGGCTCACTGCCAGACCTCATCTCCACACTGATGTCTGTGCTCTCACCAGGCTGAAGAGTGTCCGTCAACACCCGGTCAGTCTGGGCAAGATTTTGACCCTGAAAGAACCGCAACTGGCAGCCTGGAGGCCACATTTCATCCCCTGGGGGAAAGAAAAAAGTGAGTTACACATACCTGAAGTTGTTATAGCGATTATCACTGATATCCATCTTTTTACTAAAAGGTTTTACACAAGACAATTATCTGGGTAGAAGTTCCTAGATCCAGAGTCCTAATGCCTTTACATTTATGTTTGTTTTGATATTTTGAAATTTTTGTGAGTCAACTCAAACTACTTACAGAACTGATCTGAGGTTCATTTATTAGTTCTTGGAATGCCTTACCCTGCAGAAGGTATAAAAAATGCCTTTATTAATGACATTACTAGTGACAATTTAAATATAAATACTTGCCAGAATTTCGAACATGCCAGGTTTTGGTAAATGCTGTATTTGGAGGAACAGCTTCCCCTTCTCCTATGGTTATATCTTTTACAAATGTTACCTGTGGTAGTGGCACATTTGTTTGGTTGAAATCATAATACGAGCATATGGCTGCTTGAAGATTCCTGAAATATAAAACTCATTATGAGAGTAAAGATTTTCTTGCATAGTAACATGATGATTTGAGGACCTTAGACAATCTTCTGAATGCACCGTAAGGTGGAAACCTCCTCATGTGAAAAAGGTTTTTGCTTAAACCTAGAAGGGAACACACTTTTTTTAATAAGCTGAGCTGTAAAAAATTGAGGAATAATTTGTGGCATGTTTTATTTCCAGGGCACTTTCTAAAAACATGGACTTTTTTATATTCTTTTTAGATATCGTGTAGATCCTGTTACAGGTCCACTGTCTGGGCTATATACACCTCCCAATTCAAGATAAATGAGTTGGTACCCTTATTCTCTGGTCCACAGGCAACTGAACTGTTAGTTGATCTGCCACTAGGCCTTCCACCTACCACACCTGTACACTGTACATATCATATATACACAAGGTAGGTGGATGACAGGCCTCTGCAACAGTATTCTCCACCAAGGCCACATTCCAAAGGACTGGACAAAAAACAAACTTGTTGCAATATACAAGAACAAGGCTGACCCTCTTGTCTATTACAGAGAAATAAAAAAAAGCTTGAGCTGCCAATGAAACTGTTGAAGCCAATGCTTGAAAAGTGTATAAGAAGACTTGTCAACTGGGCAATGAGCATTTACTATTTGTTACTTTGTAAGGTAAATTGCCTCATAATCAAAGGTATACAAAATTTAAGACCATGGTACCTTATCAGCCATTGATAGATATGTCAGCAAGGCATGTATGGGTCAAACAGTAGCACAAACCACAATAAGCAGTGGAAAAGCAGTTGACTGGGATGGCCTAAGATTTGACATTGTGAGTAGTTTCCTCTACCTAAGTGACATAATTGACTGTATGGGCAGGTAAGAAGCTGGAATCACAAGGCACATCATATGAGGATGGAAGAAGTTTCATGAGCTCTCTCCATCCCTGCAGTCAAAATCACCATCACTAAAGATCAAGCCTTAAACATATGTTTACTTGTTTTTGTTATGTGTCTTGATTTTGTGTTATATTTAACTGGGATCACCATAATGTTTCTGAAATGTTTTTAAATTACGAAACTATTCTCTTAAAAAGTATAACCCTATAAATAATCAGGCATCTCAACAATACACGTGAGGTGAGAAATTGTCACATAAATACCGACACAATAGTTATAAAAAGAGGTGTGAACAACCGCCGAGTGTTACTGATAAAAGTGTGCAGCCAATATGCCTGTGTTTATTTTGTATACTGTGTTCTTTGATTTACGGACACAATTTTTGGATGCCATTTCACATGTCAAAATATAATATAAACATTTTGTTGCCGATATATTATGTCCAAATCATACACAATTATAAACTGGCCTGTTTGCTAAAACAAACAATATGTTTTATTAAGGACAAGTGTATTAAATCTCAAGTTTAAAAGATTTTTTATGCCAATAAGAGAGGGTTTTACAATGACCTAGGAAATATAAGTTTGATCTTGACCATCTGATAATACATCATCTATACTTCTTTCATAAGTTCTGATTATTATTTCATAAATAAAATAAATATGGTCCGGAATAATTATTATATGGTCCGGTATGACGATCAAACTTGTTCGGGATGATTATAACATGGTCTGGAATGATGGTCCAAAATGATGGTCCGGAATGCAGATGGTCCGGAATGAGGATACACTGTTGGTTTGGTGCAAGCTGTCATGTCACCAAGAGATAGGGGGGTCTGCATTATTTTTAATATAACAGTGTGGGATTTCATAAGAAATGTTGTGAGAACTTGACATAGTTAATGGCATGTTTGTAGACAAACAGCTTTGAATAGTTGCCAGTAACTCAGTAAAGGGCGTCCAAAAGCTATTGGTTGCTGTCAGTCTCAAATCCAGCAGTTATTATTAAACAGGATTTAACATAATTCTCTGCTTTTGTGTGAGAACATTCAACGATATAACACTTATTCAATTAGTTCAAACCTAAACATAATGAAGATCCTGAAACAGATTAAAGTAAATCTCAGAGGAGACAATAATCCTGGCCCTAACGGGGATTTGAACCCGGTCCGCCAGATCAGTAGTCCAGGCACTCAACCACGTCGCTAAAGGGTTAACCCAACCCAGCTGTTGGAAGTGCCTATATACACTACAAAATACTCACCAGTTATTCATATCCAAGAAAAACTCGCATTCTTTTGGGGTCGGCTGATCCCCAAGCAATTTTTTAAATTCTGCTATCAGAACATCTTTATCATCAGTCCCAAGAGAGCTAAACTGTTGCAGCAGTTGTCCATCGAGG
The DNA here is from genome assembly GCA_007844125.1 of Sinonovacula constricta. Taxonomy (NCBI): domain Eukaryota; kingdom Metazoa; phylum Mollusca; class Bivalvia; order Cardiida; family Solecurtidae; genus Sinonovacula; species Sinonovacula constricta. Next base: position 45,336,809 of record CM017568.1, on the reverse strand, counting down.
TCACTGTCTACATCCATCCCAAAGTTTTGATGATGTAACTCTATCAGAAACCAATATTTTCACGAAAACACATAATTCTTGTCCACAACATGGTTTTGTTTCGCTAAGTTCGCAAAGAAATATATTTTGATGACGTCATTTGCGTAAAACCCTGGCCTGGTTGTCCAATGCATTTGAGTGTACAGAGGCAGGAAACCACTCAGGTTTAAGCGGTGTTGCAGTACAATGTATCACGTACAGACTATTCGTCGGTTTCAACATAACTTCAACAAACTCGTGAAAAAAATAAGTCTTCATGCCTAAAAGATTTATTTCCCTTCACTTATGTAAAAGCATTCGCGCATCATTGTTTTAATCTTATGTAGGAAATAAATATTATATATATTTATGAATGTAGACTTATATAAAATAATACGAGCAAGGAAAATAAAATTAATTATCAATTCACAGACACCACTAGACCTATTACAGAGGGCAGCAAAAATGGGAAAACGGCAGTATATAGAACCCGCTCTTACCGACGGGAGTTCCTCAGTAACTTTTGCCAATCCAGAACACTTCATGTCGGTTGATGCTGTGATCCTGAGAAGACTTCTTGAAGACAACTTGAAGAAGATGTCACCCAAGAAAGGTCGCTTGCCCTCAAAGACAAGGGTGCAGAAGAAGAAGGCTGCTGAAGAAGAAGTCCATGAAGATCCACCAGAGGCTGCTGCTGCTGAACAACCTGCTGCAGGTGCTGCTGCTAAGAAGTCCCGGAGGTCGCCTACCCCTCTTGATCTGTCAATCAAAGTGGAAGTCCATGTGGATTCAGATGAGTCTGCCCCTCCTGCTGACCCTGCTACTGGAACTGCTGCTGATGAGACGTCTGAAAAAGATCCACGTCCTGGGCAAAGGGAAATCAAAAGGAAAAGCCATAGCCGAACGTGACTTTTCCCTTGAAGCTAAGGTGAAAGAAGACCTACTGGAATGGATGGCCGAGCACGACGAGGTGTGGAGGCGGGGGCATCGTCGGTACAAGACCAGAAAGCAGATCTGGGCTGCCATGGCTAATGAGATGGGGCTGCCATTGGAGCACATTATAGGCTGATGGAAGTCTATTAAAGATTGGTACGTCAGACTCACCAAGAACAACTCTGGTCAGGCAGCAAAGAAGTACACAAGGCAAAGGTGATGAACGTGGCCACACCATGATGGCGCCGTTCTCCAGACTTTCTTTCAGCTCACTGTTGTTGTAGATATGAGCATCTGAAGCTGAGCCATTTCCCGACACGTCCACCCACTGGAACTTGTAGTCAGACGTCACCAAGGCGACCAGGATCACACTGAAGAAGCCTTTGTAATTGTAGAACTCAGATCCAGTTTGTAGTCCTCTTGGTGATCCTGGGGGTCAGTCTCTGCACAAGCTCATCAAACATGTCTGGCGGCATTCTAATGAAGTTCTGGAAGGAGCTTGGGTCTTCATTTCTGAGCCCCACCATCAGACGGTCATACAAGCCCTGCTCTGGTCTTCTATTGATCCTGTTTCTGGTTCAGACAGCCCAGATCTGTTGTCTTCCCCTGCGTCTTCTTTTCCTGGCCAACATCTGACGAAGTTGCACCATCTAGGCATTCTGGTTCTGCAGCAGAAACACCATAACATCACTTCTTAGAGGGTTTATAGTGATATGGACCCCTTGGCAGCAAGGTCTGGAATGGCAAAAGTACCGGAAATGGCTGCTTTTATATGCCAAAAATCATACGTGAGTTGTCAGTGATTCGTCCGTGGAATATCAGTGATTCATCAGTTTTCCGTCAGTTAGTTGTGCGTCCATGTAAGTTATTCGTGCGTCGGTTGTGCGTGGCAATGCTCGGAAAGGCGTCCTCCGTCAGTGGATGTGCGTCGTTATGCGTTTTCCGTCAGTGATATGTCAGTTATTCGTCAGTTTTGTAAGTGATTGTCAGTGGATGTCAGTGGAATGAACGTGATACGTGCGCGGTTCATGCGTGATATGAAGGTGGGGCGTCAGTGGACGGACGTGGACGTGCGCGGTTTCGAACCAGTTCCGACACATAAGCACTGATGGCCGACGCGTGTCCCGCGCATAGTCACGCATACTCGACGCATAAACTACGCACGCCGACTAATGAATAACGCACACCGACGCACAGTCGTGTGTCGGAAGACGCACAGTCGTGCGTCGGAAAAAAATTGAACCGTTCAAAACTCAAAATCACGCACAAACCGCCTTCGACGCACATCTACTTACAATCACTGACGGTCCACGTTCGTTCCACAGACGAATTACGCATACGACGCACGCTCCACGCAGAAACAAAAATCTGTCCGTAATTCGTGCGTGATTCATGCGTTTTCGCTGTGTGACTGGCCCTTTACAGTATTGGAGTCTAACAGATTTAACCATTCGACTGCTCAGTCAACCGGGTCTTAGAGTGTTATTGCGTAGCAGGTATAACCACTTGACCTTCCAGTCACCAGGGACCTAGAATGCTATAGCCTAGCAGGTATAACCACTAGCCGTCACAGTCACCAGGGACCTAGAGTGTTATAGCCTAGCAGGTATAACCATTAGCCGACACAGTCACCAGGGACCTAGAGTGTTATAGCCTAGCAGGTATAACCACTAGACGACACAGTCGCCAGGGACCTAGAGTGTTATAGCCTAGCAGGTATAACCACTAGACGACACAGTCGCCAGGAACCTAGAGTGTTATAGCCTAGCAGGTATAACCACTAGCCGACTTAGTCACCAGGGGCCTAGAGTGTTACAGTCTAGCAGGTATAACCACTAGACGACACAGTCGCCAGGAACCTAGAGTGTTATAGCCTAGCAGGTATAACCACTAGCCGACTTAGTCACCAGGGGCCTAGAGTGTTACAGTCTAGCATGTATAACCACTAGCCGACTTAGTCACCAGGGGCCTAGAGCATTATAGCCTGGCAGGTATAACCATTAGCTGACACAGTCACCAGGGACCTAGAGTGTTATAGCCTAGCAGGTATAACCATTAGCTGACATAGTCACCAGGGACCTAGAGTGTTATAGCCTAGCAGGTATAACTATTAGCCGACACAGTCACCAGGGACCTAGAGTGTTATAGCCTAGCAGGTATAACCAGAAGACGACATAGTCACCAGGGACCTAGAGTGTTATAGCATAGCAGGTATAACCACTAGCCGACATAGTCACCAGGGGCCTAGAGCATTATAGCCTAGCAGGTATAACTACTAGCCGACACAGTCACCAGGGACCTAGAGTGTTATAGCCTAGCAGGTATAACCATTAGCCGACACAGTCACCAGGGACCTGGAGTGTTATAGCCTAGCAGGTATAACCATTAGCCGACACAGTCACCAGGGACCTGGAGTGTTATAGCCTAGCAGGTATAACCACTAGCCGACACAGTCATCAGGGACCTAGAGCATTATAGCCTAGCAGGTATAACCACTAGCCGACATAGTCACCAGGGACCTAGAGTATTATAGCCTAGCAGGTATAACCACTAGCCGACACAGTCATCAGGGGCCTAGAGTATTATAGCCTAGCAGGTATAACCACTAGCCGACACAGTCATCAGGGGCCTAGAGTATTATAGCCTAGCAGATATAACCACTAGCCGACACAGTCACCAGGGGCCTAGAGGGTTATAGCCTAGCAGGTGTAACCACTAGCCGACACAGTCACCAGGGACCTAGAGTGTTATAGCCTAGCAGGTATAACCACTAGCCGACACAGTCACCAGGGGCCTAGAGTGTTATAGCCTAGCAGGTAAACCACTAGCCGACACAGTCACCAGGGACCTAGAGTATTATCGCCTAGCATGTATAACCACTAGCCGACACAGTCACCAGGGGCCTAGAGTATTATCGCCTAGCATGTATAACCACTAGCCGACACAGTCACCAGGGACCTAGAGTGCTATAGCCTAGCAGGTATAACCACTAGCCGACACAGTCACCAGGGACCTAGAGTGTTATGGCCTAGCAGGTATAACCAGTAGCCGACACAGTCACCAGGGACCTAGAGTGTTATGGCCTAGCATGTATAACCACTAGCCGACACAGTCACCAGGGACGTAGAGCATTATAGCCTAGCAGGTATAACCACTAGCCGACACAGTCACTAGGGACCTAGAGCATTATAGCCTAGCAGGTATAACCACTAGCAGACACAGTCACCAGGGACCTAGAGGGTTATAGCCTAGCATGTATAACCACTAGCCGACACAGTCATCAGGGACCTAGAGTGTTATAGCCTAGCAGGTATAACCACTAGCCGACACAGTCATCAGGGACCTAGAGTGTTATAGCCTAGCAGGTATAACCACTAGCCGACACAGTCATCAGGGACCTAGAGTGTTATAGCCTAGCAGGTATAACCACTAGCCGACACAGTCACCAGGGACCTAGAGGGTTATAGCCTAGCATGTATAACCACTAGCCGACACAGTCATCAGGGACCTAGAGTATTATAGCCTAGCAGGTATAACCACTAGCCGACACAGTCATCAGGGACCTAGAGTATTATAGCCTAGCAGGTATAACCACTAGCCGACACAGTCATCAGGGACCTAGAGTGTTATAGCCTAGCAGGTATAACCACTAGCCGACACAGTCACCAGGGACCTAGAGTGTTATAGCCTAGCAGGTATAACCATTAGCCGACACAGTCATCAGGGACCTAGAGTATTATAGCCTAGCAGGTATAACCACTAGCCGACATAGTCACCAGGGACCTAGAATATTATAGCCTATCAGGTATAACCACTAGCCGACACAGTAATAAGTGACCTAGAGTGTTATAGCCTAGAAGGTATAACTACTAGCCGACCCAGTCGCCAGGGACCTAGAGTATTAGAACCTAGAAGGTATTACCACGAGACAACCCAGTCATCAGAGGCCTCTGTATAAGATATATTCGGTATAAGAGCCGGTATAACCATTTGACTACTCAGTCAGCAGGGGCCTAGAATATATAATACAGTAAAACCTCTCCACAGCAACATCTGGCGGAGGCACGAAAAAGTGTTGCTGCTGAGAGGTGTTGCTGCTCAGAGGCTTTAATAATACGAGAAAAAAAAACGTGGTTTTCAATAGATTTGTGCTGATGTTAGCTATTTCTAAGTATATGTTTTAGTTAATTTTGCTTTGGTAATTAAAATGCAATATTTTGTTATAACAGATAACAGAAGATGATTTTTTAAATAATTTATTGATGATGAAAAAAACAAGTTGTATAACACAAAAACATAAAAAAATGTATGTACATGATGAAAACGCAAGCTGATGAACATAGAAAAAACTTGTAAACGTATGTACATGTACACTCATACTGTATATGTAAGTTCAGCATCTTTTAGTTGTCTTGCACCATTTAGTTGTTAAATTTAGAGTCAGACATCCTAAAACAATGACAGTTTGCATTTAGCACTAACGTAAACATCTCTTAAGTAAGTAATCAATACAGTGCTATCTTTTAATCTTCCGATCAATTAAAGAAAAACAAACCTACTGTTAACATCATCAATAGCTGACACTTCTTTCACACGTTCCTGCAATACCCTAGATCTACAACGGCATGTTTGTAGCATGCAGCTGGTTTCCCGTCCATCTGTAACTTGATTCCAATTAACACCTTCTCAACAGGGTACAAGCAGTGGTTAGCGGACTGCGTGACATTTCTGGTGTACGCGACAGACTGTTCTGAAAATAGCTGCACTGGTGTTGCTACGCAGAGGATAAACTAGCCTCAGGGAAGAGAATTACACGGCCGCTTACCACTTCGCGGAGGAGTTGCTGCTAAGAGGTTAAAATGCGCTGAAAACTACTGGTGGGAAATTTAACTGCCGCTGCTTAGAGATAGCCGCTGCTTAGAGGTGCCGCTTAGAGAGGTTTTACTGTACAGCTCTTTTTTATAAAAAAGCGGATATCCGTTACTATTCAATTTCTAGTTTGCAAATTGCGACACGGTATATGCTTAAATTTGCACAAACACGTTCTATTTTACATGTATCTCACATTTCTCGTATGCAATTTGAAAATTACAAATCTCAAGTCACAATTACCAAGTCTCAGATTTTATGTTCGCTTACAATTTACAAGTTACAAATCTCAAAGTCACAATTCTCAAGACGCAAATTACTAATGTACAAGTTAGGAATTGACAACATATAGACGCTAGGTGGCGGTACCACATAAATATAGACGTCACCACGCTATAAATAGAACGGAATATCATAAGATGCAATAGAATTAACGCGTTATCCTTAGCCAAAAGTAGTTATTAATGTACATATTAAAATTCTGCAAGTAATTTTACCATATACGTCTTTGTTTACATTCAATTTAATATACGTATCGGACTTTTCCAGAAGAACATACTATCTCATTCGCATTCGGATTTCTTTACAGTACATTGAAATGAACTACATCAACAGGGGTACGTGATGTAGTGAGTATGCTTTCCCCAGAGTCAGCTGCCCATGTAGTTCAGTTGCTAGAGCACCTAACACAAGAGCAGGAGGTTTTGGGTTCGACCCCCGCCCTCGGTATTAGGATTTTTACAGCTTTTTTAGTGGCGTCAGAAGGGGTTCTTCAGAGAACCCTGTGGAGCAAGAACAGGCTAGGCACTAGTGGTTCTGTTCAGTTGATGCCTGGCTAAAAATAACTAAAAATAAGGAAGGATACAAGCTCTCTTCCCAGGTAGACCAGGTAGACGAGGTGGTAGAGCACCTGATTACGGAGGAGGTCTTGGGTTCGAACTCAATACTGTGTTCCGTTAACGGAATTTTGCCAGCACGGATCACTTCGGTTAATTTAGGATATATGTAGTTAAAAGAAAGAGGGTGGGACCATAGAGGATGAAAGTGGGTGGTGGTTGGGGGAGGGGGGGGGGGCGGGGGCGGGAAAGGTTTATGGGGGTTAAGGGCTGCTAGACCTGAGAGATAAAAATATACGAACAGCATTTGAACTAATTCATACAGTTTGAGGAAAAGGTAGAGACGTGAAAATTTGGACCATTGAACATTTTCTTGTGATATATAAACGTTAGGATGTAATTAGATAGCGGCATTTAGCATACGCGGTGTCGCAATATACAAATTGACCTTTGAAGTAACAAATACGTGTATTGAAAGTTAGAAATAGTAATTAGAATATTGGCGAATATCCCCTTCCATACTATTATAGCAATCCTGTCAAAGAAGTGAATACAGAGTAACGGTATCACGCAAAAGCTGCCGACCTGGAACAGAACTATTCCTAACACGACAAAAGATGATCTACACCTATTCAAGATAGGATGACTTTAACCAGAGGCAGAGTCGCGCAATTTAATTCCCGAATCAGAATCATCAAACGTTCATATTAGTAACCCCAAGCCTGTTTAAACAAGATGCAAATTTGATGATAAAATGCAACACTTTAAGAACATCGACTTTATCAATCAACCACTCTCTAATCATACGGGACAACACAACACGCTATCTGTTAGAACTGACCACTGGTTCAACAAGCAGCAGTACTGTTGTAGAGATAGTTTACATAAGGCATGGTGTTAACAATAACCCAATATCCTGGAAACAAGTCACTAGTTGTTGGAACACGTGGGTCACATTGACCTGGCACCATTTAATTCTTACTACTAGTCATTATGTCATTGTCCAGGTACCAGTCAGTACCAGTCAATTACATGTCATAACTGCTTCATCATCATCATCACCAACATCAACAACAACACCAACATAATCTCCCATCTGGAATTCAAAGCAGCACCAGTAGATCACCAACTTTTAAAAAAAAAGCACTTGATCTTGATAGGTACCTGTCTGAGCACATTTCAAAAGGGAGCTGCAAGTCTCTATGTCTGTTATATTTCTTCTTGCTTATTTCCAAAAGAAAAACAAGAAAAAATACTTAAAAACTAAGAAATGAGCCAAATAATCTTAAATTTAAATAACTAACAACTGATGTATCAGCAGCTGTGTTGCTTACCCCTCTTTCCAACGAAAATGTTTTTCAGTTGTGAATGTACCGCAGGTGAAATCGTGTTTTAACCACATAAAATGATATTACAGTAGTGAATGTTATGTCAATGCACGTATATTGTTGTACAGTACGATTTGTGACTATAACTGGAATATATACAAATTACCTTATTGGCTGAATGAAATAGATTTTAAATTTTAAAACTCCTTAGTTTATAGAGCTAAAGCAAAACATAAAAATAACGTCCGTACAGTACAGGTCAGAAGGAGTGTACATGCATTTGGTGGAAGCATTTTCATAGTCATAGGAAACACAAAAGTAATGTGGGTCATGGGAATCATATGAGTGACCTTTCAACATCAGGTATTCATTCAGATACGCCCCCACCCCCAGCTCACCCCTGTGGCCCCCATTTAATAGCATCTGTAAGTTGTGGGCTGATTACAGCCGATTTAGATAGAGGCCCATCTGTTGAGGTTTAGTGCTGAATTCTTATCAGATCCTTCCCTGCATTTCCTCCAGGCCTCACCTTGGTAAGGCCACAGTCTTGGACGTCTCACTGCATCAGCAGCCAACTAGACAACACACAGGACATTGGGTAACTAAACTTTCTCATTGAATTGTTTAAATATTATGTGACGGTTGTTGTTTTTAGGTCCAGACAGATCGACATTGTATAGTTTAGTGCACAGTTGCAACATTCGTTTTTATAGATTTTACTATGAGATTTGATGTAATGGCCATTATTTACAGCTGGAAGTTAGGAAAAAGTTTTATAACAAAGGTATGGTAAACTATACTTTTGAATTAAGATGTTTATATATATTTATGTAACATTGTTACTACATAATATTATGCTATTGTACTTAGTTTTGTTCTTGCACTTATTTATATCACAATGATATTGGCTGTTTCACTGTATGTATTCCTTTTTAATTGTGCATTTGCACAAAAGCCCAGAACAAAATGAAAATATCATCTACTATTTACAAAATGGACAAAATGGTTCAGTTAATTTTTGGTAAATTACAAGTAACTGGAGTTACTAGAAATAGCATTGTGTAAAATGAATGAGTTATGTATTGGTGATATTTAATTTATAATGGTACAAATTAGTTCAGAGATGCACAATAAGCAACTCTTCAGGATTGAAATTTTTATAAGTTCTGAATATTTTTAGAAAATTGAAAGCCATATTCTAAATGGTTCATTAGGAAATGGATAGAAACTGTCCTGGTTTAGCTAAGTATAAATGTAAACATATTGTATGTTACTGATAGGAATACCTGTAGCGGACCTTGACATAGGTTTTAATCTGTTTTTAATGAAAGTTTTTCTCACTCAGCTTACTGTAGTGGATGCCATTAGCTAGACATTGGAATGATCATGTAGGTATGGGAAAGAGTTACAAGTGTAATTTGTAAATCAAATTGGCTGACATCGTATAGCGGCTCATTCAACAAAAACTGACCCTTAAAATAGAATTTTAAGAATTAAATGTTGATAGACAGTAGAAAGAAAGCATCAACAGAAGAATGATAATATGTGGAAAAGCATATGGGCTGTATAAAAGTGGAAAGAAATATCATGTTAAGAGGTGTTTTTTATAGATAAGACAATTTATTACTTAGAGAATCTTCTAAATCATGATGGCTTCAAAGAAAAGGGATAAAAATGTTAATGTAAATGACAATACAACTACCACATGTCCCTTAGAAAGTAGAGATTGAAAAGAAAAACATGAGGAAAATGTTGCTGTACTGAAATCTGTAGATATCTCCAAACATTTGTCTTTAGTAACATTTGTTTTAAATAACTTTTTAACTTTTTTTAGTTATGAAAACAAGAACAGCTATGCCTGTTTTTGTTCCACCCTATCTTTCTTTTGAAATGAGTTCCAATGCTCTTTATCAGAAATTGTGAAAAATTTCCTGGCATGTTTATCAGCATTTGACAAACCCTGATATTTCTAGGTTTCTGGGAGAAAACTCTGCTCTTTCCTAAATGAACCTACTGAAAGATAGCTGTACAAACAGGCAGGATACAAACATAACTTTAACTAACATATACACCTGCTTTCAGATTTAGAGGGACCATCCCACAACTTGGTCTGCAAGGTTAAATATTTACTGAATTTAAATATTTACTGATAAAATTGCAGACACACCAATTTTGAAAAGAAACAACAACACCTAGTTTTTCATAAAACGTTCTTCTAAATATAAATAATTTGCTTTATTCAAACTGTGTGCAAAAAAAAATGTTATCATTTAAATGAACTTGACTTCAAAGTTTAAAGCCATTTAGTCACAGTTTAGGTTATAAGCATGACATAGAATAACACGATCCATGCTTTATGTATTTAACTATTGCATTACTATCAAGCCAATCAAAACATTGTTTTGGACCGATACTTGTATACTCTATGCATGACATACACAAGTCAACCACATACACAGTTCAGAGCTATCCTAGGTTGTTGAGCTTAAATGGCTAAATTAGTAAGAGGTAGGACAGTGGTGGCAGGAAGTGGGTACTTATTCATCTCCGAGTTCTAACTGCATTTAGAACTTAAGTGCTCTTTCTTAAAGTTGTCTGCTACTTTTGTACTTTAGTTATGGCAAAAATGTGGCCTTCAGTAGTAGAAGCTGGCCGGTGATACTTTTTGTGTTGATGAGAATTGATAATTTATGGAATTTCTTCCAGTGGGTGTCTTTGATATTCATTTGGGCTTAGCTTGCTTTAGCATATCTAAGAGGTTAGACAGCTATGGAATATAGAATGCTATGTAAAAAAAAAGGTTTTCTTCATATCAGTAATTATTTTTGTTATTGACAAAACAAGCTTTTACTCATATTGTGTTGTTTTTTCAAGCACAAATTACTGACATTGACTGTAACTGAATTCTGATAAAGATTTAGCAAAGATTTTAATAAGCAGGAAGCAAGATGTATAGATAAAAGACTATAATAACATAGAGATTGGTCCAGGTGAACACTGCCTGATCCAATATAAACCAAAATTTATATGTTAAAAATGTTCTGAATACAAACTGATGCCAATATCAATAAAGTCAGGACTGTTTTCCTGATTCCTTCCATTCCCTTTTTCCATGTAAGCTTGTATTTGTAAACAGTTTGCTTTTTAACCTGTGAATGATAAGACAGATAAAGATACAAAGAAATAATATTGAAGGTCTGAAATTTATAGAGGCTTGCAGAAGTGTGTGTTAATTATAATAAAAACTGTTTTGAAATTTAGACATAATAAACCTATTGTTTGCAGTACATTTTATTTATTTTTTATTAGCAAGTATAATTGCATAATAAACCTATTATTTACAATACCTTTTATTTTTTTATTAGCAGGTATAATTGTGTGCAGAATATCAAAATACTAGCTAAAATGTCTCAAAAAAAAAGATTCTCACCATATGTAGGAAATATTTCTGAGAATAGAACAGATGTACAAAGTATTCAAATTGTTGATGCTATATCTTAGATAAGATGGATAAAACAATAGCAAACCTTTCAATGGGAAACATGAAATCCCTGATATAAAGTTGAATCTTCTGAGGAGCTTATTGCCAGTCTTCTGATGGTTGGAAGATGATAGGAGAGGGATGGGGTTGCAGTGGACTGATAAGAGGAATTTGATAGTAAACATCATCAGCTCCTCTCACACACCACCAGTCTAGCTCTGGTGTTACCAGAAAAGTTGTGGAAGAATTTTGATTCGTGCCCTAGAACCCTATGTAGATGGTTTATACACAAACTCAATATTTATAGGCCCAGGTAAATCATGGTTAATGCATGTAGCCATCAAAATCATATACATGTAGTTGATGGCAATAAAGGGAGGATGTTTGCGATAAGTATAAAAAACTTCAAAATCCCAGTGGCAGATGTAATAAGTTCCGGGGTTTGTAAAGTACAGTGCTGTTTTTGTTATCATGTAAACCATAAAACACTCTATTAACTTTGATACTGTTTATGCCAGATCATTTGTATTATCTTATAAAATATATGGAGCATATAATCTTTTAAAATAAGGTGCTTATAATTTTATAAAAATATATGGTGCTTATAATCTTGTAAATATTTGGTGTGTGTGTATAATCATATAAAATATGGTGTGTATAATCATATAAAGTATGGTGTGAATAATCATAAAAAAATTATGGTGTGTATAATCATATAAAATATGGTGTGTATAATCATATAAAGTATGGTGCATATAATCTTATAAAATATTATGTGTATTTTATAAGCTGTTTTATCTTTACACTAACAAGATAACAACAGAAGTGAAGCTGAACATTCTTGTCCATCAACGTTCTGGTGTTCAGTCCAAGCTGAAATCTGAATGCCAACAACACTTTGGACCAAAGCTTGATATATATATTAAAAATATTGAAAAGAGGCATGATAAAACATTATGATCTAATGTCAGGGGATGTTGACCTGTCAGTGGATGTTGACCTGTCAGGGGATGTTGACCTGTCAGGGGATGTTGACCTGTCAGGGGATGTTGTCAGGGGATGTTGTCAGGGGATGTTGACCTGTCAGGGGATGTTGTCAGGGGATGTTGACCTGTCAGGGGATGTTGTCAGGGGATGTTGACCTGTCAGGGGATGTTGTCAGGGGATGTTGTCAGGGGATGTTGACCTGTCAGGGGATGTTGTCAGGGGATGTTGACCTGTCAGGGGATGTTGTCAGGGGATGTTGACCTGTCAGGGGATGTTGACCTGTCAGGGGATGTTGTCAGGGGATGTTGACCTGTCAGGGGATGTTGACCTGTCAGGGGATGTTGTCATGGGATGTTGACCTGTCAGGGGATGTTGACCTGTCAGGGGATGTTGACTTGTCAAGGGGATGTTGACCTGTCAAGGAATGTGCACCTGTCAAGGGGATGTTGACCTGTCAGGGGATGTTCTGTTTCAACTGCCTTGATCTTTCTTCACCAAGGTTTCCTGTTCAAGTGAAGGATTATGTACTGTGAACCATGCTTTGATATTATATCATCTGTTTCTTTATTCCAGGTAACTTGTCTATGCATTCTTGAACTAGATTGCACTTTAGTGGGCACTAGTCTGCCATTTTGTTTAACACATAGGTTAGGTTTGAACTTTGAATAAGGGTTTACATAATGTTGTTAGGTATCTTAATTTAAGTTATGAAGATAAACAATCCTTATCTTATTATTTCTAGTATTTTTACATCTATAGCATTTCAAGGTTGATAAAACTTTTCTAGGTACAACAACAATCAATATTAGTGCCAGTTAAATTGCTGTAGTTCCATTTATTAAAATAAGATGTGTACAATTAATTAAAATGAAACCCAGTCCTTTTATACTTATAAGGCCTAAACCATAACACACCGGCTGCAATAGTTCAGGTGATTGAGCGTCGGCTTGCGGATCGGGAGGTCGTGGGTTTGAACCCGCCGGGTCAAACCAAAGACTTTAAAGTTGGTAGTAGTGGCTTCCCTTCTAAGGCTCGGAGCTAAGGGGACAGCATTACGCCTGATTCGTTGGAGTTAGTAAAATGGACTGGCCAGGTTCAGTCCCAGGGCACCTCATAAGTGCCCCTGTGCTATAATGATAGAAATGTCGCTGCACAGTATCGGCAAAAATTCTGGCTAATCCCAAACCATAACATTTATTTGCATACACAGGTTTTGTTTTCTTATGCACAGTGTCACTTGTGGCAGTCTCACCGTATGGGTTTAAGTCCCAATCAAGGCGAAGGAACTAATGTGGGAAGGTCTTCCAGCTGATCTGCAGTGCGCTGGTTGTTTTACCCAGACATTTGTCCAAAATAGCTGGATGTCTCTATAATAGTCATAATTGGTCACTGCGATGTATGTAAAAAAAAATCATGACAATGTCCTGTCACAACACCATTCAAAGTTATGAAAGCTTTAAATCAGAGGCATATAGAATAACCTTGACAGTTTTTGATCACCTCCACATACTAGTGCTTCAATCGGAACACCTCGGATAATTCACAAATCATCTCTCGGATGTATGTAGGTAGTCGGATCACCCCGGCCATTTTCCTAAATGGGACTACTTCTGAGACAGACTTCATAACAAAGATGACAGCATGGGGGACAGCTCACTACAGTACGATGCCTGTAAAACTTCAATTTGTGGCAGCTTCAATTTATGATCATCCAACTTAAATTTACCCAGCGCAGCAAACAGAACAGTTGTCAAATGATGGCAGTGTTGTTTTTTTTTGTGCGAACTACTTTGGCAAATTCTCCTCCTGCATTCCGGCAAACAAAACGATCGTGATTTCAGCAAGTATCATTGCACCAGATACATCCGAGGGATGATTGTCCCGAGGACGGAATTACCCAAGGAGTTCCGATTGACTAGTGCTTCAGACACATGCATTTACATCTTTCATTTATAAGGGAGTGTTACTCTATCTAGTCAAATGATCTTGTGTTACACCCAGCGTGGTTAGGTATAACTGAAAAAGAAACATGATTTTTTCATGATTTTAAATTACTTAGAATGCCTAAAACAGAACATGTACATAAAATTTGTATCTTGTTAAATAAGATAAAAATAAGTAACTGTGCTTGAGTATAATGATGCAAATAAACAAAATAAAAAATAAAATTTAGACAAATTGCTCTCTCACTACAACAAATTTGTCATTTCAAAAATACCTACTGATAAATATGGCTTTGTACTCCTACTTGAAATGCCAGTTTCAATAACAATGCCTTACATTTTTAAGTTAAAATGATGAGCATGTAATACCTGTTGTTTAAGTGAATGTAATTCAGGACTTCATAATGCAACAATTTTTAATAATCCCCAAAACACAGCATTCCAATTCTGGCAGTGAAGCCTGGTGTGACATAGCCAGTAAAGGGAGAACTATCTAGATACCTACACTTACATTTTGGACTTTCTTGTTTCTGAATCCCTACAATGCTGCTTTGTGCCTGTTAATTTGAAGTCAAGCATGCACATATTTTTTTTGGTATTTTTTTTAATGAGAGTGAATGATTGCATTGAGATCTGGGATAAACAAAGATAAACTGTTAATGCTGATTTTGAAATTTAAACAACACAGCCTTTACAATACTATGGCCCTTTAAATTTTATGAAAGTAGTTTATTTATAGTCTTACAACAATTTTATGTCATATTCCTTTAAACTAAATGTCACCTCCTTTGTTATAATTTCCTTTCAGTTGCTTATATTGAGATACAAAAATATGTTTTATATCCTGCTGATATTCCTTGATTATGATCTGAACACTGGTTGTAGCAAATTAATCACCACACTGGCAGATATACATCACATTAATCCCCAGCCTGCTACAGCACAGACTAAAGCAAGTGATGTAGATCCTGATCAGTCAGATCCCATCGTAGCTGTCTGACCAAGAACTGCACTTTTTGCTGCCAGATTGTCTTGTTATCTGTGGATGAGGTTGTTTAGCAAAAAATAAGAATTCAGTATGGGTGATCCACAAATGAAGCAGGCTAAGGGTTAATATGACTCCTGGGAGTTGATTTAGTGTGAGGTTACCTGGCTAATGTGCCAGATGGTAAGGCAATTATAATTGGTGGGATGTCACAGTTTCAGCTGTAAAACCATCCTGGTTCTGATCTTCATAATTTCTCACAGAAAAGTAATAAGAGGCTTCCCAAATTATAAACCAATTAAACATTATTGTATAACTAATTGGTAATGTTTCATTAATTGACCCATGTACATGTAATATATCTGTGTACATGTTTACATATATGGAATGCCTTATTACTGTAAGTGTATTTCTCTAGTTTTTTGGCATAACTGTCAAACTTCACTTTGATCTACTTACAAACTGATGAGGCACGGTCAGCCTGAATAAATATCAAAGCAACTCTGATTGATAGAAATACCAGAAAACATCTATCATATTGTGCCTATTAAATACCATGATGTAACAGTTTCAGAAGGGGTATTTTAATCATTAAATCAATTCCCAGCAATACGGTTGTGTAGGCCATATTGCATAAAACCATCACTTGATAATGTAACCACGTCACTTTAAATGATATCCTAATATCACAAATCACATTGTTCACACACTCCCTGTCAGCTACAAGTCACTTCAAAGGTCAGGTATAGTTGATCTCTAAACACTGGGAAATACAAGTGTCAAATATATTGTAAGTAGACCCATTTCTGAAGACAGCATTTTGAGTAATAGTTTAATGAACATTTTGAGCCAAAATCTTATGATGTTTTGGTTCTTGCAAGCTTATTTTCCAAATAAAAAAAGATCAGTATACAAGGTTAATTATAGCAGCACCAAGGACACATATCTGTTTTAAAAGATATTTCCTGTTTGACTTATTGTCTTCATTTGTACACACATCACCAATACATTATAAATTATACTTTAAAGATGGAAAGCTAAAAAATTTGGCAGTGTTCAGGCTCCATCGAAAGTTTTGTATCAAAGTGGATAATTTAAAATACCCCATTTATGGTAATTCCTGCAAGCAAAATGTTAGCATTAGACTCATGTCATATAAATCAGTTATTGAAAAGGACATTAAGTAAATGGCTGTAATATTTGGTGGAATACAGTCCAGTGACTTAGGTTTCACATAAATACACAAATATTGGAACCATATTGTATCCAGGAAGAATATGTCTGTGGTCTTGTTTGCTCCGTCAGTAGAGCATTAAATTTTGCTCTGTTCTTGAAGGTTCTTGGGTTAGAGTTCTGGATTGGCTTTACATTTTTCACTCTATTTTCAATTGTCACCCATTGTAAATGAACCCCTATCATTACATCATAACAATAGAAATGCTTGAATGTGCTTGCAAGTTACTAGCAGAGCAGGTGGTTTGGGAAATTCAGGACAAATTTAATGTTTGTGTTTGTAGACAGGTAATAGTAAGAGCATTTGTAAGAAGTCTGGTTTGCGCGTCAGTAAAAAAATCGCCCAGTTAGCAAAGGGTCCCGGGTTGAGTCCAGAACAGGCTGCACATTTTTCTCTGTATGCTACAATAAAGACAGTCATTAAAAGAGTCCAGAACAGGCTGCACATTTTTCTCTGTATGCTACAATAAAGACAGTCATTAAAAGAGTCTTGTCCAGTGCACTTCTGAATCCCTTAACCTTTACAGAATAAGACTTTCATAGAAGTATGTCATCCAGCTGACCTGAGGTGTGTCTAGATATCTACACAGACAAAAGTCTGTCCTGGTCCTCTTGAAATCATATCTGGAAGTTGAAATATAAATCCTTACTTTGCCCATGCAACTAACTTAAGAATCCAGTCAAATACATACCGGTAAATAACATACTTCTTACTACAACATTAAAGAATGCCATTAAGTATGGAAATGTCATCTGCAATCACTGATAAATGGAATTCTGAACATTCACATGGCAACTGTTCTATCACCAGGGTTGTTGATTTGGTATCTATGGCTTCTCCTGGATTCATCTCAGCTCACATTTGTTGTCTTGAAAGCAGGGCAGTTATAAAAATCTCTACCATCTCCTAAAAACATGTGGCCTTTAAAACTCACAATAAGTTCAATACTAAGAGGGATTTTTTTTATTGCAGAAAAAAGTATATCTGTTGAATGTTGTTTATAAATCTGCAAGTTTTTATAATTTTCTTTTTACAGTACTGGTATTAAAAGCAGAAACATATTTCTGATTATTATGGCAGCTTTCAGCTATTTTTTTGGAGGGAATGCTTTCGAATTAAGCTAAAATTACTGTCAAGATGCAGGGCAACTAATCTTGTTATATTTAAGGGTGCCTCACATGTCTTAGGATATTGATATATTGTAATTTATGAGTCTATTTTAGCACTAATTTCAGTCTTTAGAACTGTTTTGTTATTTCAAACTACATTATGGTATCACTGCATTTATTCTTCAAGTAATTGAAATATATTAAGCAGAACTATTATATTGAAACAGAATTCACTAAATGTGTACCTAAATCTGGAACTAAATATTACAATTTTAGCTTGTCTGTTTTCATCCATATGCATCTAAAATGGGCAAAGAGGCACAAAAGAGCAGGTATTTGTGTTGTTTAGTACAGCAAGAAGCCAGGTATGGAGGCTGGCTCTGTTTTATCTTCCACAACAGACAGTGTAAGGTGTAAACATCCGCTGTCGACTTCATCCACTTTCCACACATACAGCAAGACTGGCTCCAGTAAGGTACATATACATAAGGATTGAGTGTTTGAGGTCCTAACTCCTAACCATATAAATGAAACTCAAACACATAGTTAAATGGAACATGGTATTTTGGAGCCTAGGTGATTACCTGGCAAAAAGTGTGGATTTAGATCAGACAATTTCTCACAAGGAACTTTTTGTTTGCTAATGCATACATGCGTACAACAAAATACATGTTGCTAAAAACATAACACTTTCATTGTAAAAATTAAGTATTAAGACTTGCCATCACAAACTTAGTAACAAAACAATTATTTACATTTCACATGCTGATCAAATAAAATTTTAAGGAAAAAGGTTGAGAACTAATGCCCAGGTAGCAGTTTGCTTTCTGTGACTCTTATGCTAAAGTTCATACTCTATCATTTGGATTATACAGAGGTTAACAGAATAAAAGCTTTCTTTTGTAGTTTTCACTATTTAAATCTTTGTTGTTTATTATCTATGCCATATAACAGACACACACCACACACACACACACACAATCACAGTCAAAAAGAGCCAGACTCTCTTTCTTTTGTTTAAAGACTTGCTGTTCTTGAAGAATATTCATCAAAACTTTAGGCTTGTTTTCAGAACAATTTAGATCTGATTATGAACTTATTGAGAAGGTATATAATAGCTCCATTCCAAGTTTTGACACATAAACTTAAATTTTAAAGATTACAGTTCATGAAGCTCTAGTTTTAACATCAAAACCTTTACATTGTTTGTTCATAGACTGGCAAAATTAATAGCCCTGTAAATGAGTCGTTTTTTTTTAATTAATTCAGCCCACACATTCTTGTGGTCTACCACATATGTAATGAAGCAACATGTGCTGCATGCAGCCAGATAATAGTGTCAAAATACATATGTTCTGAATCATAAGCCCAGGGATGAGTCAGGCTAAGGCTTATTATAAAATATTTGGCTGTCAAATCTGTACAAAGAAGCTGACATTCAGAAAATAGCAGCTGCTTAGTCTTTCTTCATTGTAACAATTGCAAATTCTGGATTTTTATTTAAAATGAGCTTAAAATATACAGATATCTTTGTGTGTGTGTGTGTGTGCGTGCATGCATGCTTGCGTGTGTGTGTTGGGGAGGGGGGGTGCGTAATTCATCTGTATTCCCAGTGGGGAAATGTATTTTTAATGGAGAGCTTATAGACGTATTAAAAAAATTTTATTCTTTAAAGCCATAATGTGTAAACAAAAATGAGCAAAATAATTCAAAACATGAAGTAAACATCACAAAAGATTGACCAAAACAATAGCAATTGACCCCACACTGGACCAACCTTTGATGCAATGAACCAAACAAAGTGCTGTTTGAAACTGTACAGAATCATAACATGGATAATGTTAAAATTGAATGTAAACAATGTATAATAAAACTACATAAAAAAGTATGTAACAAGACTCGGTGGCGCAGTCATAGGTGCATTGGACTGTCACTCAATATATGGTTTAAATTCAACAAGAACAAGCATTTGTTATGTTTTTATGCTTATATCACAGATTTTCTTACCTTTTTTTTTGAAAAATTGTTTTATAGTATTTTTTTTAAACCACATACCTTTTAAAACTGTTTTAACTGATAATGTAAAACAACATACATATTATATGGAGTTATTATGGCTTGAATGCAGCAATCATTTGAAATATTGTCAGTTTTTATCTGCACCTAAATTCGCAATGTTATGGATAAGGTCCCTATATTTTAGGACCGTGAGATTATGAACTGGATTGCTGCTGCTCCTTTATTCAGGATTGGGTAAAAACATCAGCAACACAAATTGGTTTAAATTTATATTCTGACTTTAAAGGTATTGTCAGGTAATGTCAAAAACATATTTTAATTATTGCATTTTTCCATTGTTATAAGGTCATCTTATTATTGTGGTTCTTATGCTAAATTTAAGGCCTCAGAAATATTATTGTGCAATGTAGGTTTAACCGAATGTAATGTTTTATTGTATCAAGACTTCTTAACTCCACATAACTAGAAAGTACTCTAGTGGTATATAATATAATGAGCCGCTTTTTGTGTGTGTCTGTTTAGATATGCATCTAAATCAAGATATGTTTGAAGTGAAGAGCTTGGAAAAACTCAGTACACAAAAATACAACACCAGCCCACATAGGCTCATCAGTTTGAAGCCGAAGGACCCTAAACCAACAGTGTGCTATCAGAAGATTTCAGACCTTATCTTAGATTTCCTGCCTAGCTCAGTGTTCTTTATTCAATGCACCATCACAAAATTTTTCTTATTACTTTTATTAAATAATATAGTTCACACCTGTACAGTAAATAATTGTATATACCAGTGCAATGCATTTGTATGTTGTCTGGTGAATACATCACAGATATTGTAAAAATTAAAGATACTGCAATCCTGCATTGTTGATATTGATAAATGAATAATAACTTGTAGCATTAAGACAGACTTTCAACATTTTGTCTTGATTTTGTAAATGGAAAAAATAGTGAGAACTGTTGAAGAGAAGGCTATTACAGAAAATTGAATATTTCAATTTTCTTTTAAGTAAGATTGAATGGAAACAAATACATCTCTCTTTTTTATAGCTGTTAAAGGGTGGCGCTTTGTTGGTTTTTGCCTTACGTTCACTCTTCACCTCTTTCTTTTAAACTTGCAGATTTTAAAAATCAACATGGCCCTCTGAATTTTATTTAAAGTAAAACTAAACAGAACACAATAAATAAATGCATACACTCCCTTTATTATGCACTTTATTATTGTTATTTAAATGGTGCTTTGTTGGTTTTAAGTTCCGATCAGGCCTTTTAGTAAACTAGCAGAAAACCTTACCGCAACCCAATGGCAATCAAACTTAACAATTTGTTAATTACAAACAAATAATTACTGCTTAATGTTTAGTAACTAGTCAATGAAATGGCTTTTTTAAACATGTTTAGTAACTAGTCAATGAAATGGCTTTTTTAAACAAATGGCAACAACAACATCAAGCTGCTTTGCACAAAAATATCTTGTTATCTCTGTATCAAAGACAACAATCAAAAACTCTATTCCTTAATTTTGGGACCTCAAAGTTTATCATCTCAGGTACAAATCAAAAATGAGATTTGTTTGCACCTCAAATGCAAGAAAAAAAATATTTAAAAAAACAACATATAAGCATTTACTGTTTACAAGAGCAACTGCCAAATATGGTTGTTAAGTTATTTAAGTGAATGCTTCTTTTACACATATCTACTAAGTCTGTCATTATTTTCAGTTATGATATTATTTTTTTTGTTTTTTGGGGGTTATATAAAATTAAGTGACCTTCAATTTGATAAATACTGTTAAGTTACAATGAAAAATAAATGTTTAATTAGTTTTAAAATACACATCAAAATTTCTTTTAAAATTGTTTTCATCATTTGCATTGCCTTCGATTCTTTGCATCAACAGCTTTCTTGTCTTCTTTATATGGAGTCACCATGAACATGGCTGGTTATGATCTTGCAACTACTCAGCCCCTGATAGATAGTTTCCACATCTGTGAAGATCCCTTATCTTGGCAGCCATCTTTGATGGCAACTTCAAGAAATTTTAGATGAATTGTATAAAAGCATAAATTTTATTTTCTTGTAATATCTTCATAATATAGTTTTGATATTTAAAATACTTTATAAAGGTTTTTGAAATTCAGTAAAATAGACTGAAAAATAAAAACACAGTGGTGAGCACCTATTTTCAGATATTGGCCTGCATTCAAATCTGCCTTCAAATATAGCTGCCTTAAACTGTCTTGTCAGTGCCTATGACATCACATGGAAACTGTCTATTGCGTTGGTTCTGGTCCGGTCATCATGAACATTTTTACAGAGGTTAAAGCTGAACTATTTACTATACCTGTAGTTCTTATCACATTTATGGGTTTTCCTCCACTAAAAATATTTGGACATTGCTATTAACACCATAATTGTGTTGTGCAACCTATTTTATTATAATAATAAATAACAAATTGATGCCAAGTAGAACCTACATGTTGTTTGTATGTTCATAAATATGTTCTTAGTAACAAATAAAATGTTCTATATCCTTTGTATATTGTTGTATAGTTAATTGAGATATTACTTGGCCTGTGTGCTAGATTGGAATAAAGGTTGAGGGCCTTTTTTTCCACCAGTCTTCCAGAGTCTGACTAAGCTTACTAATAACTTACCTCAGCTTTTATTGTTGTGTTAATTGCAGTAACTTTCACGCAGGAAATCCAGAAAATATATTGCGAGCCAGAAGCCAGGCCAGCAGTCTGTTAATGGAGGCTTGCTATTCACTTCCTTGCTCTTAGACTGCATGGCACAAAATGATCAAGCTTGGGCAAAAAAGTGTAGATCCAGATTAGCTAGCTCCTAGTGTGTTTAACCAGGATCTGTATTATTTACTGTGAAGTCTATAGATATAAGTCTACAAGGTTCTCTGTATGTGGACACCAACAACAAGTTGTTAGGATTGTTTATAAATCTGTAGTCAGTTAAGGTCTAGACCTGAATGGAAGTCACTGGCAGCACTATATGTTTGGAGGCTGTTTTGGAATAGGAGAATTTAATCAGATGTTTGAAGATAGCACAGCAGAAATAGCTCTTTTAATGATTATACGATATTTATTGTCTTAACTTCTGAAACTTTTATGACCCATGAAGGCTTTTATCAATGCAGATGACTTTACAACTTTGATGAAGGAATTTCTTGCAAGTTTTATCAGTATCTTCATTAAGGTTGTGGATAAAATTATAGCAAAAAGTGGCACATTTTGATATTTCAGGCCAAATGTTAGATAGGTTTATCAACAGTAATCATCGTCATCATCTTCCACACTGCATTGCTCACCTTCTTTTCCTCCTTCTCCTCATCAGTATTACACTACCATCATCGTAACCAACAATGTATAATTAACAAAAAATTTTGCTTTCTGTTTTATGATCATTTTTAATATTCTTCCTGTTTTTATTATACCCCCACAAACAAAGTTTGAGGTGTGGTATATAGGAGTGAGCTTGTCAGTCAGTTGGTCAGTCAGTCTGACGGTCTGTTTTCCTGGTTTCCAGATAATGACTCTTTAAAGGCTTGACAGATTTTAATACTTTTGGTACACAGGTGTAACAGTATAAGATACAGGTCAGTTCAACTTTGGGGCTGGTGAGGTCAATGTCAACATCATTTTTTCTAAGCAAAAAAAAATAGCAAAACGGTTTCCAGATGATAATTCATAAAAGGCTTTACAGATTTCAGCAATTTTGGTACACATGTGTAACATCAAAAGATACAAGTCATTGGCACTGTAAGGATCAATGTCAAGGTCACTGGTACTAAAAACAGAAAAAAAAATCTTCTCAGTAACTTTAGTTGGGAATGATATATTGTAATGAAACTTGCAGTATAGGTAGCTTCTGTTAAGATACGCCTGGGATTGATAATGGGGAAAGCAGGGTCAAGGTCACCATTTACTGTTACTAAAAATAAAAAAATGGTTTCCAGATGATTCCTCATGAAAGGTTTCACAGATTTAAATATTTTGTTTGGTACACACCTGTAACATCACAAGATAAAGATCAAATTCCACTTAGGGTCAATTGGGTCAAGGTCAATGTCATTGTTAGTAAAAAAAAAGAAAAAAAACACAACGTTTTGAAGATGGCACTTGAATTAAAAGTGGGGTCTGTGGGATCAAGGTCACTGTTACTGAAAATGGAAAAATAGTTTCTGCTCAATAACTTTGGCTATGAATGAGATATTATGACGAAACTTGCTTAATATATAGCTTTTGAGAAGTCAATGCTTAGGATTGAAATTTGGGTAGGTGGGGTCCAGGTCAAGGTCACTGTTATACGTGTCTGTGTTTCTTGCATGACTTTATTCCATTGATTCTCAACATACCAATTCCAGTATCAAGCATCCATGTAGGGGTATTAAGCACCATTAGGAATAGTTCTTGTTTGATCCTTTTTTATAGTGTATTAAAATGTGCAATTAATATCCAGTCTATTTACCTTTTAGTTTAAAATCATATTTCCATATCCTGGGGGTTGCCCTATTTGCCATCATGTAATTCCTTTAAAGCCCAACCCTTCACAGCATCATAGCAAGGGTTCGAGTCCTGCGTGGTAAGAGCTAAAACTTAATATGTGTGTGCATTGTGTGGGTGCCATTTTTTACTGAGATGTTTGTTTAAGGATTTTCTCCATCAGTTATAGTTGGCATTAGTAATATCCATAAATATGAAGCCACAGTGTTTATAGAAAATACATGATTTGTACAAAATCATACATTCTTAAACACATTCTTTTGTAAGCTTAAACCATGTACAAAATCATACATTTTTGAACACATTCTTTTGTAAGCTTAAACCAGACTTACTATATGTTCCATTAATATAGGACAGGTTTGTTGTTTTAAATGTTTGTATATATAGAAGAAACCTCAGACTAGGTGTCCATGTTATATGAGACTTGTTGCAGTATCACATCAGGGGTTCATGGTCTGCTATGTTAGTGAAGACATCACTGTAATACCTTCTAATGGGGGTGCCTATGGCTGAGTGGTATGACATTGTACTCCTCAACCCCTCACTATATGAGCTTGAGCTCCGGTTAAGGTGAGAAGTTTTTGGTGTTAGCACTAACAGCTGACCTTCAGATTCCCAGCCATAGTCTGGGTTACACGTCCACCATAAACAGCTGGATGTTGCCAATATGGCCAATACTGTGCAGTGTATAAAAGTAAAATGAAAATCCAAACCAATATTTCTTCCAAGTGAAAATCATTATTATGTAAAAGTCTGAAATTGTTTTAGTAAAACTATGCAAACAAACAACCTTATGTCAGTATTGAACACCTGTGCTATCAAAAGCTTCCTTAAATTAGCCTTAGATTCATTCTTATTGCAGTAATGTACTAGCTTCTATACAAAATGTGCAGTCCAATCCATACTATACCAGTACTAGCTGTAATAGGAAGGTAGTTATTACCCTCGAAACAGAAAACAAAACTTGCACCTAAATGACCTTATACCCCTTGTGGCACATGTACTCCAAAACAGCAAGATAATTAGACAACATTAGACAAATATTTAGTTCCAGCATACTCACAGCCTGGCATCCCTTCCTGGGCCAGTCCATTTACTACATAGATGTTATGACACCCATTCAAGCTTCTGAAACTTGGTACTGGAAGGGGGAGACAGGTAGGCCATCTGGAATTAATTAGGTGCAGTTTTGTGCCCCATAGCTGGGTGGGTGGGGGGGGGATGTAACCCAATACACTGCAATGTTAGGTTATTTATTTGTTCAGTTTGGTCTCTATGAAACTGCAGCTGCATTGACTATTTGTCCTTCTTGTTCACCTTTCCTGCTCCTGTGTTTTAAAGATCCTATGACTGCACTGTCTGAGAACTAGATAAGAGGGTGCCTGTGGCTATGGCTGCAGTCTGAGAACTATATAAGAGGGTGCCTGTGGCTATGACTGCACTGTCTGAGAACTAGATAAGAGGGTACCTGTGGCTATGACTGCAGTCTGAGAACTAAATAAGAGGGTGCCTGTGGCTAAGGCTGCAGTCTGAGAACTAAATAAGAGGATGTATATGGCTATGGCTGCACTGTCTGAGAACTATATAAGAGGGTACCTGTGGCTATGACTGCAGTCTGAGAACTAAATAAGAGGGTGCCTGTGGCTAAGGCTGCAGTCTGAGAACTAGATAAGAGGATGTATATGGCTATGGCTGCACTGTCTGAGAACTATATAAGAGGGTGCCTGTGGCTATGACTGCAGTCTGAGAACTAAATAAGAGGGTGCCTATGGCTATGGCTGCAGTCTGAGAACTAGATAAGAGGGTGTCTGTGGCTAAGGCTGCAGTCTGAGAACTAGATAAGAGGATGTATATGGCTATGGCTGCACTGTCTGAGAACTATATAAGAGGGTGCCTGTGGCTATGGCTGCACTGTCTGAGAACTATATAAGAGGGTGCCAGTGGCTATGGCTGCAGTCTGAGAACTATATAAGAGGGTGCCTGTGGCTAAGGCTGCAGTCTGAGAACTAGATAAGAGGATGTATATGGCTATGGCTGCACTGTCTGAGAACTATATAAGAGGGTGCCTGTGGCTATGACTGCAGTCTGAGAACTATATAAGAGGGTGCCTGTGGCTATGACTGCAGTCTGAGAACTATATAAGAGGGTGCCTGTGGCTATGGCTGCACTGTCTGAGAACTATATAAGAGGGTGCCTGTGGCTATGACTGCAGTCTGAGAACTATATAAGAGGGTGCCTGTGGCTATGACTGCAGTCTGAGAACTATATAAGAGGGTGCCTGTGGCTATGACTGCAGTCTGAGAACTATATAAGAGGGTGCCTGTGGCTATGACTGCAGTCTGAGAACTATATAAGAGGGTGCCTGTGGCTATGACTGCAGTCTGAGAACTATATAAGAGGGTGCCTGTGGCTATGACTGCAGTCTGAGAACTATATTAGAGGGTGCCTGTGGCTATGGCTGCAGTCTGAGAACTATATAAGAGGGTGCCTGTGGCTATGGCTGCAGTCTGAGAACTAGATAAGAGGGTTCCTGTGGCTATGGCTGCAGTCTGAGAACTAGATAAGAGGGTGCCTGTGGCTATGGCTGCACTGTCTGAGAACTAGATAAGAGGGTGCCTGTGGCTATGGCTGCATCGTCTGAGAACTAGATAAGAGGGTGCCTGTAGCTATGGCTGCACTGTCTGAGAACTAGATAAGAGGGTACCTGTGGCTATGGCTGCACTGTCTGAGAACTAGATAAGAGGGTGCCTGTGGCTATGGCTGCACTGTCTGAGAACTAGATAAGATGGTGCCTGTGGCTATGGCTGCACTGTCTGAGAACTAGATAAGATGGTGCCTGTGGCTATGGCTGCACTGTCTGAGAACTAGATAAGAGGGTGCCTGTGGCTATGGCTGCACTGTCTGAGAACTAGATAAGAGGGTGCCTGTGGCTATGGCTGCACCATCTGAGAACTAGATAAGAGGGTGCCTGTGGCTATGGCTGCACTGTCTGAGAACTAGATGAGAGGGTGCCTATGGCTATGACTGCACTGTCTGAGAACTAGATAAGAGGGTGCCTATGGCTATGGCTGCACTGTCTGAGAACTAGATAAGAGGGTGCCTGTGGCTATGGCTGCACTGTCTGAGAACTAGATAAGAGGGTGCCTGTGGCTATGGCTGCACTGTCTGAGAACTAGATAAGAGGGTGCCTGTGGCTATGGCTGCACCGTCTGAGAACTAGATAAAAGGGTGCCTGTGGCTATGGCTGCACTGTCTGAGAACTAGATAAGAGGGTGCCTGTGGCTATGGCTGCACCATCTGAGAACTAGATAAGAGGGTGCCTGTGGCTATGGCTGCACTGTCTGAGAACTAGATAAGAGGGTACCTGTGGCTATGGCTGCACTGTCTGAGAACTAGATAAGAGGGTGCCTGTGGCTATGGCTGCACCATCTGAGAACTAAATAAGAGGGTGCCTGTGGCTATGGCTGCACCATCTGAGAACTAAATAAGAGGGTGCCTGTGGCTATGGCTGCACCGTCTGAGAACTAAATAAGAGGGTGCCTGTGGCTATGGCTGCACTGTCTGAGAACTAGATAAGAGGGTGCCTGTGGCTATGGCTGCACTGTCTGAGAACTAGCTGAGATAAGTTAAGTATACAATAACACAACCTCATGGTTAAATCCTCTTAAAGCTATATGTGGACTTAAGTCCTTTGCATTATACATTTTGTTACTCATACTAAATATACTTAGTCATCTTACATCTACATGAAAATGTGCATTAACATATAGCTAGACTCAATAGCAAATCCTATGGATTCTGATCAAACATATCCCAGCAGGGAGCTGCTTGATCAGGACACATTCTGTACTATAATTCAATACATACATAACAGGCTTAGAGCTAACAATATATGAATATGCATGAGATAATTATTCAAATTTTATTCAGAATGCATACTGTAGATGTAATTAAATGAAACAAGTCGTAAATCTTGTTTGCCATTGTGGGATAAGGTGGAGGGTGAACAACACAGGTTCCAAGGTACTAGGTGTCAACCATCCCTGTTATTATTGTCACAGACCATTGTTTGTACCTGATTAATCTATGTTACCATGACTACTGGATCTGATTTGTCTTTGTTTTCTTTAGCCTAAACTTTTACATGATTTATATGGCCTGATTTTGGTGAATTAACAACTGTTCTAAAGTTTTGAAACATGTTTAAGCACTTAAGTATACAATAGAACAGAACATTAAAAATCAGTCTCTAATAAGAGGGTTTTTATTCATTTTATATCTAGAAAAACATTTTAAGAATATTAACTTATTTTTTTAAAATAAGATTTTGTACTAACATTAAAATAACAACTAAAATTAAAGAGCATTTGAGAAAATCCTAGTTTAAAAAGATTTTGGATTGTAAAATATATGTTAAGGTATGTTTTGAATTCTACAGAAATTAGATAAGACAATAACCATATGCAAATTACATGTCAAGTTGCACAATGCAATAAATATGTAAAATTTATTAATTAAAAAAATGGTTGCCTAGTTACAGCAAGGTACACAAAATAGAATACTGTTACAAGTTTTGCTGCAGGATGAAGGATAACAACATATTTTGAATATAGACTTATTTATTTTTAAATACATTGCAGCAACCAATAATGGTATATCACCATAGTGCTGTTCAGCTGTTTTGGTAGTTGAAAGCCTCAGACAAATTTTTGGGTGAAACTAACAGCACACAGTTAGTCATCCTTAAAAACCTTCCCACAATTTATGTCTTTCACCCCAAATGGGATTCAAGGTCATGCTTAGCAGTCAGAAGAGTTATATGTCTGTGACTCTACCACTACTGTCCTGCAGACATCCTGCTAGGATATAGACTCTACCACTACTGTCCTGCAGGCATCCTGCTAGGATATAGACTCTACCACTACTGCCCTGCAGACATCCTGCTAGGATATAGACTCTACCACTACTGTCCTGCAGGCATCCTGCTAGGATATAGACTTTACCACTACTGTCCTGCAGGCATCCTGCTAGGATATAGACTCTACCACTACTGTCCTGCAGGCATCCTGCTAGGATATAGACTCTACCACTACTGTCCTGCAGACATCCTGCTAGGATATAGACTCTACCACTACTGTCCTGCAGGCATCCTGCTAGGATATAGACTCTACCACTACTGTCCTGCAGACATCCTGCTAGGATATAGACTCTACCACTACTGTCCTGCAGACATCCTGCTAGGATATAGACTCTACCACTACTGTCCTGCAGGCATCCTGCTAGGATATAGACTCTACCACTACTGTCCTGCAGACATCCTGCTAGGATATAGACTCTACCACTACTGTCCTGCAGACATCCTGCTAGGATATAGACTCTACCACTACTGTCCTGCAGGCATCCTGCTAGGATATAGACTCTACCACTACTGTCCTGCAGACATCCTGCTAGGATATAGACTCTACCACTACTGTCCTGCAGGCATCCTGCTAGGATATAGACTCTACCACTACTGTCCTGCAGGCATCCTGCTAGGATATAGACTCTACCACTACTGTCCTGCAGGCATCCTGCTAGGATATAGACTCTACCACTACTGTCCTGCAGACATCCTGCTAGGATATAGACTCTACCACTACTGCCCTGCAGGCATCCTGCTAGGATATAGACTCTACCACTACTGTCCTGCAGACATCCTGCTAGGATATAGACTCTACCACTACTGTCCTGCAGGCATCCTGCTAGGATATAGACTCTACCACTACTGTCCTGCAGACATCCTGCTAGGATATAGACTCTACCACTACTGTCCTGCAGGCATCCTGCTAGGATATAGACTCTACCACTACTGTCCTGCAGACATCCTGCTAGGATATAGACTCTACCACTACTGTCCTGCAGGCATCCTGCTAGGATATAGACTCTACCACTACTGTCCTGCAGGCATCCTGCTAGGATATAGACTCTACCACTACTGTCCTGCAGGCATCCTGCTAGGATATAGACTCTACCACTACTGTCCTGCAGGCATCCTGCTAGGATATAGACTCTACCACTACTGTCCTGCAGGCATTCTGCTAGGATATAGACTCTACCACTACTGTCCTGCAGGCATCCTGCTAGGATATAGACTCTACCACTACTGTCCTGCAGACATCCTGCTAGGATATAGACTCTACCACTACTGTCCTGCAGGCATCCTGCTAGGATATAGACTCTACCACTACTGTCCTGCAGACATCCTGCTAGGATATAGACTCTACCACTACTGTCCTGCAGGCATTCTGCTAGGATATAGACTCTACCACTACTGTCCTGCAGACATCCTGCTAGGATATAGACTCTACCACTACTGTCCTGCAGGCATCCTGCTAGGATATAGACTCTACCACTACTGTCCTGCAGGCATCCTGCTAGGATATAGACTCTACCACTACTGCCCTGCAGGCATCCTGCTAGGATATAGACTCTACCACTACTGCCCTGCAGGCATCCTGCTAGGATATAGACTCTACCACTACTGCCCTGCAGGCATCCTGCTAGGATATAGACTCTACCACTACTGTCCCGCAGGCATCCTGCTAGGATATAGACTCTACCACTACTGTCCTGCAGGCATCCTGCTAGGATATAGACTCTACCACTACTGCCCTGCAGGCATCCTGCTAGGATATAGACTCTACCACTACTGTCCTGCAGGCATCCTGCTAGGATATAGACTCTACCACTACTGTCCTGCAGACATCCTGCTAGGATATAGACTCTACCACTACTGTCCTGCAGGCATTCTGCTAGGATATAGACTCTACCACTACTGTCCTGCAGACATCCTGCTAGGATATAGACTCTACCACTACTGTCCTGCAGGCATCCTGCTAGGATATAGACTCTACCACTACTGTCCTGCAGGCATCCTGCTAGGATATAGACTCTACCACTACTGCCCTGCAGGCATCCTGCTAGGATATAGACTCTACCACTACTGCCCTGCAGGCATCCTGCTAGGATATAGACTCTACCACTACTGCCCTGCAGGCATCCTGCTAGGATATAGACTCTACCACTACTGTCCCGCAGGCATCCTGCTAGGATATAGACTCTACCACTACTGTCCTGCAGGCATCCTGCTAGGATATAGACTCTACCACTACTGCCCTGCAGGCATCCTGCTAGGATATAGACTCTACCACTACTGTCCTGCAGGCATCCTGCTAGGATATAGACTCTACCACTACTGTCCTGCAGGCATCCTGCTAGGATATAGACTCTACCACTACTGCCCTGCAGGCATCCTGCTAGGATATAGACTCTACCACTACTGTCCTGCAGGCATCCTGCTAGGATATAGACTCTACCACTACTGCCCTGCAGGCATCCTGCTAGGATATAGACTCTGCCACTACTGTCCTGCAGGCATCCTGCTAGGATATAGACTCTACCACTACTGTCCTGCAGGCATCCTGCTAGGATATAGACTCTACCACTACTGCCCTGCAGGCATCCTGCTAGGATATAGACTCTACCACTACTGTCCTGCAGGCATCCTGCTAGGATATAGACTCTACCACTACTGCCCTGCAGGCATCCTGCTAGGATATAGACTCTGCCACTACTGTCCTGCAGGCATCCTGCTAGGATATAGACTCTACCACTACTGTCCTGCAGGCATCCTGCTAGGATATAGACTCTACCACTACTGTCCTGCAGACATCCTGCTAGGATATAGACTCTACCACTACTGTCCTGCAGGCATCCTGCTAGGATATAGACTCTACCACTACTGTCCTGCAGACATCCTGCTAGGATATAGACTCTACCACTACTGTCCTGCAGGCATTCTGCTAGGATATAGACTCTACCACTACTGTCCTGCAGACATCCTGCTAGGATATAGACTCTACCACTACTGTCCTGCAGGCATCCTGCTAGGATATAGACTCTACCACTACTGTCCTGCAGGCATCCTGCTAGGATATAGACTCTACCACTACTGCCCTGCAGGCATCCTGCTAGGATATAGACTCTACCACTACTGCCCTGCAGGCATCCTGCTAGGATATAGACTCTACCACTACTGCCCTGCAGGCATCCTGCTAGGATATAGACTCTACCACTACTGTCCCGCAGGCATCCTGCTAGGATATAGACTCTACCACTACTGTCCTGCAGGCATCCTGCTAGGATATAGACTCTACCACTACTGCCCTGCAGGCATCCTGCTAGGATATAGACTCTACCACTACTGTCCTGCAGGCATCCTGCTAGGATATAGACTCTACCACTACTGTCCTGCAGGCATCCTGCTAGGATATAGACTCTACCACTACTGCCCTGCAGGCATCCTGCTAGGATATAGACTCTACCACTACTGTCCTGCAGGCATCCTGCTAGGATATAGACTCTACCACTACTGCCCTGCAGGCATCCTGCTAGGATATAGACTCTGCCACTACTGTCCTGCAGGCATCCTGCTAGGATATAGACTCTACCACTACTGTCCTGCAGGTATCCTGCTAGGATATAGACTCTACCACTACTGTCCTGCAGACATCCTGCTAGGATATAGACTCTTCCACTACTGTCCTGCAGGCATCCTGCTAGGATATAGACTCTACCACTACTGTCCTGCAGGCATCCTGCTAGGATATAGACTCTACCACTACTGTCCTGCAGGCATCCTGCTAGGATATAGACTCTGCCACTACTGTCCTGCAGGCATCCTGCTAGGATATAGACTCTGCCACTACTGTCCTGCAGGCATCCTGCTAGGATATAGACTCTACCACTACTGTCCTGCAGGCATCCTGCTAGGATATAGACCCTACCACTGCTGTCCTGCAGGCATACTGCTAGGATATAGACTCTACCACTGCTGTCCTGCAGGCATCCTGCTAGGATATAGACTCTACCACTACTGTCCTGCAGGCATCCTGCTAGGATATAGACCCTACCATTACTGTCCTGCAGGCATCCTGCTAGGATATAGACTCTACCACTACTGTCCTGCAGGCATACTGCTAGGATATAGACTCTACCACTACTGTCCTGCAGACATCCTGCTAGGATATAGACTCTACCACTACTGTCCTGCAGGCATCCTGCTAGGATATAGACTGTACCACTACTGTCCTGCAGGCATCCTGCTAGGATATAGACTCTACCACTACTGTCCTGCAGACATCCTGCTAGGATATAGACTCTACCACTACTGTCCTGCAGGCATCCTGCTAGGATATAGACTCTACCACTACTGTCCTGCAGACATCCTGCTAGGATATAGACTCTACCACTACTGTCCTGCAGACATCCTGCTAGGATATAGACTCTACCACTACTGTCCTGCAGACATCCTGCTAGGATATAGACTCTACCACTACTGTCCTGCAGACATCCTGCTAGGATATAGACTCTACCACTACTGTCCTGCAGACATCCTGCTAGGATATAGACTCTACCACTACTGTCCTGCAGGCATCCTGCTAGGATATAGACTCTACCACTACTGTCCTGCAGACATCCTGCTAGGATATAGACTCTACCACTACTGTCCTGCAGGCATCCTGCTAGGATATAGACTCTACCACTACTGCCCTGCAGGCATCCTGCTAGGATATAGACTCTACCACTACTGCCCTGCAGGCATCCTGCTAGGATATAGACTCTACCACTACTGCCCTGCAGGCATCCTGCTAGGATATAGACTCTACCACTACTGTCCTGCAGGCATCCTGCTAGGATATAGACTCTACCACTACTGTCCTGCAGGCATCCTGCTAGGATATAGACTCTACCACTACTGTCCTGCAGACATCCTGCTAGGATATAGACTCTTCCACTACTGTCCTGCAGGCATCCTGCTAGGATATAGACTCTACCACTACTGTCCTGCAGGCATCCTGCTAGGATATAGACTCTACCACTACTGTCCTGCAGGCATCCTGCTAGGATATAGACTCTACCACTACTGTCCTGCAGGCATCCTGCTAGGATATAGACTTTACCACTACTGTCCTGCAGGCATCCTGCTAGGATATAGACTCTACCACTACTGTCCTGCAGGCATCCTGCTAGGATATAGACTCTACCACTACTGCCCTGCAGGCATCCTGCTAGGATATAGACTCTACCACTACTGTCCTGCAGGCATCCTGCTAGGATATAGACTCTACCACTACTGTCCTGCAGGCATCCTGCTAGGATATAGACTGTACCACTACTGTCCTGCAGGCATCCTGCTAGGATAAAGACTCTACCACTACTGTCCTGCAGGCATGCTGCTAGGATATAGACTCTACCACTACTGTCCTGCAGGCATCCTGCTAGGATATAGACTCTACCACAACTGTCCTGCAGGCATCCTGCTAGGATATAGACTCTACCACTACTGTCCTGCAGGCATGCTGCTAGGATATAGACTTTACCACTACTGCCCTGCAGGCATCCTGCTAGGATATAGACTCTACTACTACAGTCCTGCAGGCATGCTGCTAGGATATAGACTCTACCACTACTGTCCTGCAGGCATCCTGCTAGGATATAGACTCTACCACTACTGTCCTGCAGGCATCCTGCTAGGATATAGACTCTACCACTACTGTCCTGCAGGCATGCTGCTAGGATATAGACTCTACCACAACTGTCCTGCAGGCATCATGCTAGGATATAGACTCTACCACTGCTGTCCTGCAGGCATCATGCTAGGATATAGACTCTACCACTACTGTCCTGCAGGCATGCTGCTAGGATATAGACTCTACCACTACTGTCCTGCAGGCATCCTGCTAGGATATAGACTCTGCCACTACTGTCCTGCAGACATCCTGCTAGGATATAGACTCTACCACTACTGTCCTGCAGGCATCCTGCTAGGATATAGACTGTACCACTACTGTCCTGCAGGCATCCTGCTAGGATATAGACTCTACCACTACTGTCCTGCAGGCATCCTGCTAGGATATAGACTCTACCACTACTGCCCTGCAGGCATCCTGGTAGGATATAGACTCTACCACTACTGTCCTGCAGGCATCCTGCTAGGATATAGACTGTACCACTACTGTCCTGCAGGCATCCTGCTAGGATATAGACTCTACCACTACTGTCCTGCAGGCATCCTGCTAGGATATAGACTCTACCACTACTGCCCTGCAGGCATCCTGGTAGGATATAGACTCTACCACTACTGTCCTGCAGGCATCCTGCTAGGATATAGACTGTACCACTACTGTCCTGCAGGCATCCTGCTAGGATATAGACTCTACCACTACTGTCCTGCAGGCATCCTGCTAGGATATAGACTCTACCACTACTGTCCTGCAGGCATCCTGCTAGGATATAGACTCTACCACTACTGTCCTGCAGGCATCCTGCTAGGATATAGACTCTACCACTACTGTCCTGCAGGCATCCTGCTAGGATATAGACTCTACCACTACTGTCCTGCAGGCATCATGCTAGGATATAGACTCTACCACTACTGTCCTGCAGGCATCATGCTAGAATATAGACTCTACCACTACTGCCCTGCAGGCATCCTGCTAGGATATAGACTCTACCACTACTGTCCTGCAGGCATGCTGCTAGGATATAGACTCTACCACTACTGTCCTGCAGGCATCCTGCTAGGATATAGACTCTACCACTACTGTCCTGCAGGCATCCTGCTAGCATAGAAACTTATTGTTATATAAATATATTGTACTTGCAACAACAAAACTTTCTTTTCATGTAATTTGCTAGCAGCATTATTACAAGTAGTGATTTTCTGTAAAAGTAAATATCTAAACAAGATGATGATAAGCAAATTAAAGCAAAACAAGTTGAAATCGTAATACACAAAAAATATGTTTTCAGATAAGGGAAAGTATATGCTGCTTGAGAGAGACAGGAAAATAACTGAAATATGCTTTCTAAATATGCTAGTCTATGTACATGTATAGCATAATTTAAAATACCAAATCATTCTTTTCCTTTAATTGTTCTGTTATCATTTTGGGTGTCTGCAGTGAAATGGTTCTTTTACCCAATGTTGTATTTATGATCTTCCTCTACTTTAAAGCCATCAAGTTATGATCTTATATATACATTTTTCACAACTTGTACTTATAAAACTGTTGAGGAGTAAAGGAGCCATGTTTATTCATATCTTTATTTATTTTTGGAATAAAAGTTTCCATCTGTCTGAATGAAGGATGTTCCATTAGTTAAAAAATGTAGCCAGGTGTTAATAATGTATCCTGTCTGAGCTGCTAATTGGACTGTACAGGTGTGTTTCTCCAGGTACATCAGTCTCCCCTGTCAATTACAGCTTCATCTGGATCAACAAAAGATCCATAACTCACAGAGTGGTATTTTCAAGTCAATGAGATATATATTCTTTCTGTATCTCTTCAGTGATCTTATAATAATAATATAAATACATATATATATGTGCGCATTAAGTAATAAAAAGAATTAGAAAAAGAATGAAATTAGCAAAATATTTCACTCATCACAGTCTGCAACTTTATGCATTAAAAATGAACATCAGATCATTTATGGAACCTGCAAAGTATATTTTATTTTGTAATTATTAGAACTTAATGAAGATAATAAGATCTGGATAGCACTAAAGAGCTTGTCAGATGCCCAGAATTTTCATTTGTCCAAAATCAGGTCAGTGTGTAGTCATGGCAATGGACTAAGACTCAACCTAAGTGTTGATTTATGTTAATATTGCTGGATAATAGAGGAAGCATGTGCAAGTGGCCTGCTTAACTCTCTCAGCTGTGCTTGTTAGAGATAGTTCAGAGCCTTGGACTGGCTGCACATTTTTCTCTGTATGTTACATTGGCATCCATCATATATTAACTTGGAAAATTACAGTGCAAGTGCATCAGATGTGCTTGTTTGTTGCTTTTAATGCATAATGGTCGCTGGAAATTTGTGGTAGAATTTGCGGGAGAATTTCTGGCTTCCTGGGATGTATATAGCTGAGTAATATGTAGAGAATGTATAAGAAGTTTCTAGTTATAATCTCACTAGAGCATAAAGCCTGTGAGGGGAAAGGTTTTCATGTTTCAAGCCTTTGACTGGCTTCATACTTTTACTTCCAGAATGTTAAATTTTCTGTTATTATTAATACCTTGACCCAAAGTTATTGTATACAGTCCAATTTTTAGGTCAGGCACTTGTTTACATTAGGTGCTTTTTTGAACACAGTTTTTCTGTAACATTTAAAATTGTAAACATACTGAATGACAAAAACAACAATGTGTTGGATCATTTGGTGGAATAGTCATGCATTTAACACCAAAGTCTACCAGTCAGTGGACTGTAGGTCTGAGCTCCACAGTAGCTTTATTATATGTTTAAGTCATCATTAAGTGTCAGTTGTATGTCTTTTAAAATGATAAAATATCATTATGTAATGAACAATATGTGTTATTGTTTATACATTTTGCTCTATTTGTGATTTTTTTAATATGAATGAAGTAAACTGAGGAAGAAAAAAAGTCAAACACCTAAATACATTAACAGTGAACTATAAATAAATTTTAGTGAAACTTTTTTCCTAAAAGAAAATGCAATACCACAATTAAAAGCATCTTAAAACAAATATTCACCCCCATGCAGTCTTGAACTCTCATTCTCCAGATCATGAGGCTTGGACCATTACACAATAGCACGATTACAGAAGTAAAATACAACACACCTGAATAAATGTGACACATTTCTTTGTTGTTGTTTATAAATTACAACCAGAAGTAAACAATGTGTCAAACCTAATTGTTTTATCTATAGTTACCTTTATTTGGATCATGATTAAATAAATGACATCCGATTATAGATTCCTTTTCAGCTGTAAAATTTTGTATTAGGGTAAATCACCTCTTTAATGAATACTAGTAGTTGCTAGCAACAATAAAATGAAAATTTATAGTAGACAGGAAAGAAAAAGCGAAACATTTAATGGCTGCTTGTATTTAAATTCAAAGGCCAATCACAATTATCAGGTAAGTCTGTACCTCCTAAAGGATTGTTAATTCTTTCGACCATTAATAGTAAAAATTATAACCAGCTTAATTTGATGAGGATACACAGTTGGATAAACAATACATTGATATTCATTAAAGAAATTTAGGTAATATGTCAAGCCTCCAAGTTCCAAATATCTTTTAAATACGTAAAACTGAAAATACATGTAAACAGTTCTTTGATGAGTTTTGGTGTTCTCTTAAAAGAGGTTTCTGACAGATCTAATATATGTCCACAATTTGAGGTATTTGTACATACTTTCTGCAGAAACCATCATACTTCAGTCAAAGCTTTGATGCAGTATCTCAATTTAAGCACAGTAAAACTCTTTAATCAACCATTAAATGTTCATTCTTTTTAAATCTATAAATAAAAATGATTGGGATTCCTGCTAAAAAATAGACATTGACATCACAACAGATGACATGGATGAACTAAACATAAGTGGTCACATGGTTTTCTTAGTTTAAAAATAGCTGTCTTTGCAGCGTGATTCAGATAGGAAATACCTGTCTAAAATGACATTTGTGACATTATGGTTCATTTTTCAGACAGGTTTAGAACATCAATAAACAGCATTTTGCGATATCTGTTCAGGTAACAATGGTTCACTATGATCTTTAATGAAAATATTTTTGGCCCAAACTGTTGTACCACCTTTAATATAAAGTACAGGATTTCCATCTGTGAGACTGTGGAACTCCATGTAGACATTAAGATTGACACATTTTAAAGCAAATTTAATTTGTAGCATACTTATACATGTGTCTGTTTAACTGGTTTACATTGTACACCTGGAAGAGGTAGTGTGTATATCCTGATGGGTGAACTCCCCTGTATAAGGTATCCATGTCAGATGATAACAATCTGAGTATGAAAGGCTGTCACATGTTGTATTGTGCCTGTTAGGTCATGACATCTTGTCTATTGTGCCAGCTTGTGTCTGCCTGTACACAAATAATTATAACATTTTAGTTTCAAGTGGATAGAAAAAGGGGTGTATTTTTCAAACCTTAAACAAGTTTCATTTGTAAATAATCCATATTCATTGGAGGTGTCCGTGGCCCAGTAATTAGAGGTGGCGACTTGTATCTCCTCAACCCCTCACTGCAGGGGTTTGAGCCGGGGTGGGGGCTTGAACTTTCATGTGTGTGTGTGTTTCGCCAATAAATAGCTGGATGTTGCTTATATGACCGTAATTGTGTCTGTGCTATGTTACAAGCAACCCAGAAATTTATTTACTTTCATGTGACAAGAGGCTATTTTTAGCTCACCTCAGTATATGCTTAGTAAAAAACTATTATGATTACCATGCCTCCATCAACATTCGTTTATTGACATCTCCCATAAAGTCACTTGCACAAAAATCAAACTTCATCAGTGGCTTTAATAGGGACGGGGGAACAAAAAATTGCTCTAAGTTTTTTGATCTGTCAAATAAACATGGCTGCCAAAGGTGTGGCTATTTTCCTTAGATGGCTTTGTACAAAAACTTAACAAAATCATTATCCCCTGGATGGAATCGATAGGGGATATTATTTTGGCGCTGTACCTCCATCCTTCTGTCTATCTTTTTTCACTTCCCTGCTTTTTCTCAGCAACTGCTGACTGGATTTCAATAAAACTTTGTGGGAACGATCAATATCACAAGAAGGTGTGCATATCATTGGCATGTTCCTGTCTGACTATTTAACACAGAGTTATGGCCCCTGAATAGTATTTTGTTTCTGGCTATTTCTTGGCAACCACTAACTGGATTTCAGTGAAACTTCATTGGAACCTTTTAACACCCAAAGGAGATGTGCATATCCTTGACATGTTCCAGTTGGACCCTTCAACACAGAGTTATGGGCCTTGATTAGTTATGCAGTATGTATACAGAGTAACATTCATTTCTGCACTGTTTCTCTGCATCAGCTTTCAACAAAACTGTTTGGAAACCATCAATAACAAAGGATTTATTCATATGATTGGCATGGTCCAGTGTGACCATTTAACACAGAGTTATGGCCCCTGAATAGTATATTGATTCTGGCTATTTCCTGGCAACTACAGCACATATAATCACTTTTTGCAATTGCACATTTTTTTTTCCTTCATAACGATGATTACCACACAGTTATTTGTTGAACAATTTGAAAATATGGCCACCAGGTGCCTAATGACATTTTCAAAAGCAGACCAAAACTCTTAGATGATATTTAAATTTAATGTTTCTTATTAACAAATTTTACAATTATTCTGGTCGGACATATGGCTATTACCAGTACAATGTCTATAGCACTCAAGGGAGAAATATTGAGCCATCAAACAGGTTCACATTCGAAAATCTGCATCACAAACTACATTTAATTTTTACCGGACCTGGTAGCACGATCGGTAGAGCATTGACAGGAGGTCACAGGTTTAATCCCGGTCTGCTACATACCAAAGTCATTAAAAATGGCGGTTGTATAGCTCCCTTGCTAACGCTTAAGCAAATTTAAGGGTAGTTCCATGACTGGTTGGCCTGGTGTCAGGATAATGAGACTGGGTGTGGTATCATGCCAGGTGTTCACGACATGCCATACACAGTGAAGGCAGCACTATATCTGCTTCAAGTGGACACTGTCTCCAGATAATTGAAATACTCTTGGTGGAATGATAAACCCAATACACAAACAAACATTTAATTAAATGAGGAGAAAAAAGATTTGCAAGCCATCACTGGCATCATTCAAACAAAACAAGAAAACTGGGATGGGGATGCCTGTGGCCATGTTGTTACTCCAGTGACTGCTCAGCCTCTAACCACTTAGGTAGGAATCCTGTTCAAGGTGAAGGACTTATTTGGGAATATCTTTATTTTGAACTGCAGTATGCCGGTGGTTCTACCCAGACATTAATCTAGTTCATCCATCAAAATAACTGGATGTCCCTTTAATGACCATAGCTGTGTCGCTGTAATGTATTTAAAAAACAACAACTGGGTTAGTTGTTCAGTAAATGTGAAGGTAAGCAGAGTGACGGGAAGACATTTTTACAGGAGAGTTGAGTCATTATGACACCATTTACATAATTAATGTGCAAATCCTTGTTTATAATGTTATCTTGACAAACAAGACAACACATCTCAGCATGGTGGGTAACTTTGCTACATTTTACGCTTAGTTAGCATTCTTTGTCCAGGCATTAGTTCCAGCCTGCCATGTCTTCATAGGTTTTTTGTATCACCTGTGTGAAAATTAATAGCACAAACTTTTTTTTCTCAAAATTTTTAAATGCTAGCCATTTAAGGGAAGTGTTGGAGTGTTTAGAGCATTTAAAAACTGGCAATAAAGCTTCTGTACAAAGTTAGAGGTACCCTCGCTTCACTGGCTCACTATAATGGGACAGGGGACCCAGTGAATCTATCCAGAGGATAGATGAATCTAGCATGAAGATAAATGTTACAAAACCAGACTGCTTCTCATAATTGGACAACCATACATGGATGTATATCAGGTAAGGCCAAACTAGGAATGTATGTGATATACAAATGGTGGCATAATGGTCACCATCTGGATCATTAACAGGTTCAGGTGTGTTCATTTCTGGCTTATTGAGACAATACAAGGTGGACAAATATGTAAGATGTGGAGTGTTTTTAATTTGTTGGTTAGTTACACAGGAGAAATGACAGATGTAGAAATTATTTTTAAATAAATATTAAAACAAGCTCAAGGTTAATTAAGTTAAAATTGTATGAATATTTATAAAAGAAGGATGTTAGTGTGTTTTTTGGGCTTATTCAATTAATTTCATGACATGATAATGGTCACATTTATAACATTTAACTTTTTTTATGGTGAAAGGGGGCCCCAGTTAAATGTCTGTGTAGAACCATCAGTGCACTGCAGGTCAATTTGAGGACCTCACTGAATAAAAGTTTAAAGGGCGATGAACATAGTTGATAATTTGTTGCAATCGAGTTGATTCTAGCATAATATTATTTTTATATCCTGTTGTCATCATCATCATTTGTATGTAGATTTTAATTTTCTGCACTTTCAGAATATACAAGCTTAAATTTACCAAAAGAAATCAGAGTTTATATAATAATTATGTTTCAGCTCTAAATAATTTTGAACTGTAATAAACATTAATTTGATATACCAAGTCTCTCAAATTTATAAAGTAAATACATGATATAGATTATGACCATCCTTGATGGCACAACATCTTAAGCATAGCTGTGTGTCCCATGAGCCAGTAGTAGCAGGTTCGAATCCTAGTCAGAGCATACATGTGAACTTATTCTGAGGCCAAAATGGGGGATTTCCATTTGCAAAGTGGGATTTTTTTTATATTTTCACAAAAACAAAGAATAAAATATAAGTTGCCTAGAAGGGTGATCTCTGAAAATGTGTAAAACACGTCATTTGCTGATAATTTTGAACCTTAAAAGAGTGAGTCTCCCTCCAAAAGCATTAGAGTTCACATGTATGTCAGAGACCTACAAATACATCTTTTTGAGGTAGCTGTTCTCATGTTCAAATTATAGGGCCTGTTGTGATTGAGAACTAAGACATGTTATAAGTATCTGACTGGGATCATGACATGGTTTCTGGTGCATTTTAACACACTCACAGTGAAGATGTGCACTATATCTGTAACAATTAAACACCTATTT
Organism: Sinonovacula constricta; assembly: GCA_007844125.1. Taxonomy (NCBI): domain Eukaryota; kingdom Metazoa; phylum Mollusca; class Bivalvia; order Cardiida; family Solecurtidae; genus Sinonovacula; species Sinonovacula constricta. The sequence goes on along the minus strand of CM017568.1, from coordinate 45,293,886 downwards.
CTATATGGTAAGCAAAAATGTTGATTAAACCAAACTAACAGGTTTATAAAATTATACAATGTAATGAAAGATGAATAGTTTGTTTATGTGTGATTAATTAGTCTATCAGTATATTGTAAACAAGACAGATTCACTACTGTGTGTGCCTCTCAAGGTCAGGTGTAACCATCCTTGTGGGCAGATTGGTGATAAAGTACTTGCTTTGGGAAATTTTAAATCCTCATGGTTAAGGTTACTTTCCTGCTTGTAAGTTCAGATATTGTTGGACTTAGAAATACACAAACGAATCATACTAAGCTTCATCATCAATTTCAGTTCTATATGCTTGTTGTGTTTGTGTGTTATCATGTATTGTACAATATGGTTAAATTAAAGGTTTGAGTAACTTCCTTTCAAATCATAACTAAAGATAAATCATTATTTGCTTTGCACAGATTGATCATGTGGAGGCAAATAGTATAGATCCAGATCAGCCCACTGTTGCTGGGAGCTATCTGATCAGGATCTATACTGTTTGTTTTAGTGTCAATAATAGAATGTTGCATGACCTTTTCATGAAGCTGTGAGCAAATAAGTGAGATTTGTATTGCTGTCTTGTCAGGATCTACACTATTTACTGTTTTAAATGCTTAAGTTACTATTTCATAGAGCAATAAGTAACTGACATGGAACTAAGTTTAGGGTATTAATAAAGGTAGATTTGGTGGTAGGGGATTCTGTGCGCCTATGTCAAAATGATCAGAAGGGATTTTGGTGGGTGTGGGTTTGGGGTGGGAATGGGTGGTGGGGGTTGGGTATAATTTTGTCCTGCCCCATGAAGGAAACTTGATAATGATGACGTTTCAAATACCTTAGATAATATGCATTACTAAATGGAGGACAAAAATCCTTAGATTAGTATAAAATATAACAATATTTTGAATGTTAAAATATATATGTTTAATTAACATTTTACAACAGTTGTAGTTGTTGAAAAGTAAATGCTTGTAATTAACAGGTGTGATAATTTGTATAGAATGGTAAATGTTTCAGTTTCAGGTCTATATTTAGGTGTTATGTCACATTTCTGTGCACATGCATCTAGGCTGAGGTTTTAACAATCCACTGTGTGAATGGGGAGTGATTACCTTGCTATTACTCAGGTGTCGAGACAGCCTGGGGCAGTCATAATAGATCATTCTTTAAATTCCTCATATCTTAATTTAAAAATAAGTTTATGAGGACATTTTTGAAAAGGGTGCTTAATTAAGTGATCTAGAAGTATGTTACACATTCCTTTGTTAAGTAATACTGATATGTGTTGGTGTTGGACTGTCATATATACATTATCATAGACCAGACATAGTACCACAATCAGTAGAGCGTTGGCTCCAGGTACAGGAGGCCCTGGGTTCGATCCCGGGCCGCGACATACCAAAGTCATTTAAAATGGCAGAGGTATTTCTCCCTTGCTAACGTTCAAGCCAATATAAGGGTAGTTCCACGACTGGTTGGCCTAGTGTCAGGATAATGAGACTGGGTGTGGTATCACGCCAGGTGTTCATGGCATGCTATACACAGTGAAGGCAGCACTATATCTGCTTCAAGTGGACACTGTCTCCAGATGACTGAAATACTGTTGGTGGGATATTAAATCCAATAAACTAACAAACAAACATTACATAAGTGGTTATAGCATCACATCTACTTAAGAGTGCAGAAGTAATTTTGTAATCACAACAGTGAAGAAAATCTGCCCTTTACAAAAGAAAGTGTAGATACAGATTTGTTACTTTTAATCAAGCTGTATGACCAGGATTGGGAATATTTACTGCTGAATATCAAGTCATAATGACAATCTTTGCTCAGAAGGCAAGTACTCTGAAATAGGGAAAATTTTTCTATCCCTTTCAAGTAACCATGTGTGCTTTGATTTATAAGCTTAACACAAGGTTAACTGCAATGTGCATTATTCACTTTGCTGTGCACAGTACGAGGCATGTTACACACTCTGTATGTGTGGCTATTATCCTGCTGTGTACAGTTAGGTATTTTGACAAAATGTGATTGCTTCCTTGTCCTAGCAGGTGTGGTCACCTTTTATGTCAGTGAAAATTGAGGTAATACAAGTGTACAGGTAATTTACCTTTTTCAGGAAAACTTTTATATTAACATGATCATCTACTAAACCATGTATGTTTGACATAATAAGTATGTTTTAGCTGAGTTTTAAAAATATAATGGCATATATTTCCTATCTAAATGCTAAATTTCATACATGTGTTACATGGCTTCAAGTTTTTTTGTAGTGACTAATTATCTGAAACTTTTTTTAAAAAGCTATTTTCACTGCTAATGTCAGAATTACGTTGCTGGGTGAAGCATCACGCCAAGTGTTAACTGTGTGCAGTTGTAGTAATGCCATCATTATTTAGTGTTAACTGTGCAGTTGTAGTAATGCCATCATTATTTAGTGTTTACTGTGTGCAGTTGTAGTAATGCCATCATTATTTAGTGTTAACTGTGTGCAGTTGTAGTAATGCCATCATTATTTAGGGTTAACTGTGTGCAGTTGTAGTAATACCATCATTATTTAGTGTTAACTGTGTGCAGTTGTAGTAATGCCATCATTATTTAGTGTTAACTGTGTGCAGTTGTAGTAATGCCATCATTATTTTATCTCTGAGTTAATTGCAATATTGGTGGAATTTTAATTACAACAAACATAATTTTGATATGATTTATAAAATGAGAAATTGACTTTTTTCTTACTTGTTTGTCAGACATATTATTCTTAATTTAGAGAAAAAAACATAAATGTGCCATTTAAGATAACTTCAGATGTATACATGTATCCATCTTAGATAAATTCATAATGGACCCTGAGGTTTGAAAGGACGGTGTTTGGAGAGAAGCTGTGATGGGGTGAAAAGAAAAGTTTGTATTCTCCATGAATACCTAGGTTGTTAGGGAGACAAGAGCGGTATCAGTACTGTCCATGTGTTAGCAAGCTGAACCCAGGAACGCCACAAATACAGTAGCTACATGTCTCCCATAGGTCTGGTATATTTGGTTAAAATATGAAATATGTGGTTAAAAGATTTTTGTGTATGTATATATATATTTCATACTTTGACCAGGGACACTTGGGACTTGCATAAAGTTTGCTCCACAGTGCTAGCCATTGAAAAATGTTTCATCTTATCAGGTTTTTCATCTTACTTCTGGACACAATTAGTTACATCTTTAGTCTTTTTAATAGAAATAAAGGTCAAATAATTTATTACAGTTGTTTCTTATGAAATCTTATCAATTATATGTATAATAATAGCACATGTTTCATTCTCCTTATACCATTTGATATAAATTGACTACATGCAAGTATTGTAAAAAGTCATTATAATGACCTTTATCCTTAGCATACTTACATATATTTGTTAAGAATCCAAACAGAGTTCTTAGTTATTGGCTAACAACTTAATGACTTGATAGACACTGCATCAAAAAGTGGCCAGACATACCACATGCCAGGCAATTTTTTTTTTTTATTGCATTTTGTTGCATCACACCAATCACACAGTCATATTGATGATGTCCAGCTATTTAATGATGAAAGACAACCCCAGATCTCTAGTCTGAGTAGAACCACTAATGCAACGTAGGTTAGCTGGAGAACCTCCCCTCATGAAAGTTCTTGCACTGACTGGTTCTCAGACCCAGACTGTGAGGGACTGGGGAGTTACATGTCTCTTGGCCGCAGTCAGCCCCATGCTAGGCAAGTTAAATGTTAAGCTTATATGTGTTAGTCAAACTTAGTTCCTGACATCCCTGATGGAAAACAATTGTTAAATAAAACCAAACAGGTTTGACAAAATAACCGAACAACCAACAGATGCCAGTCATGAAAAGGGCAGTAGCTTACTCAGTACATTAAAATTACATTGACATAATTAGGTCACTGTTTGTAGTTCCAAACGTTGAATTATATGTATGGCTCATATTATCTGTCTGTCTGTCTGTCTGTCTGTTCTCAAGCAGTTTCCTGTGTGGTCAGCTCCTCCTTCAATCCTTTCAAATTGATATAACAGTGATTGCATTGTTTGTTCTAAAGAAAGTGTCTTTTGTTATTTTTCAATAATTTTTTATGCAAATAACTCATTTATTTTTACATCAGAATTTCTTCACAGATGAATTAGTGCTCAGCCTTATGATGCTCTTGTAAAATTTAGTCCATTATTCAAGGAAAAATTAATTCATGACATATTTAAACAGGGGTGCACATTGTTGAGCTGTTATAGTAGCTATATGGTTGGTTATAGACCTAACTATCCTCACCCACTCACCATATAGTGTCCAATCACATTCAGGGCTGGAACTTTCGTGCAAGGTCTGGCAGCTGACCTGTAAACAAAAAACTGCTGGTTCTGCCCACAGATAATAGCTTGCATTATCATTCTTGAGTGTTATGGAACGCAACTAAACATATGGGACAAAGGAGGGGTTTGTAAGGGCTCAGTAACTTAAATATCAAATAAAAGTTGAGGTATAGATGTTGGCATTTTTTAAAACAAATCTGCTTCTTAGTTGAGATTTGGTGTACAAATATACCAAGCTAAGCACAAAATGACCAGGAAATGGCAAGCAGTGTTCATCCAGGTCTTCAGTCTGATAAGGGCTTATCTTTGGTACTAAATGTGAGGTCTGAAGCAGTATGACTTGCATATTGACAAGCAATGCAAGAGTGGAGTTGCCACGGCAACCATAACCAAGAGTAGAGTTGCCAGGGCAACCATAACCTAGAGTGGAGTTGCCAGGGTGACCATAACCTAGAGTGGAGTTGCCAGGGCAACCATAACCAAGAGTGGAGTTGCCAGGGAGACCATAACCTAGAGTGGAGTTGCCAGGGCGACCATCACCTAGAGTGGAGTTGCCAGGGTGACCATAACCTAGAGTTAAGTTGCCAGGGCAACCAAATTTAGAGCGGAGTTGCCAGGGCAACCATAACCTAGAGTGGAGTTGCCAGAGCAACCGTAACCTAGAGAGGAGTTTCCAGGGGACCATAACCTAGAGTGGAGTTGCCAGGGAGACCATAACCTAGAGTGGAGTTGCCAGGGCAACCATAACCTTGAGTGGAATTGTCAGGGCACCCATAACCTAGAGTGGAGTTGCCAGGGAGACCATAACCTAGAGTGGAGCTGCCAGGGCAATCATAACCTAGAGTGGAATTGTCAGGGCACCCATAACCTAGAGTGGAGATGCCAAGGCAACCATAACCTAGAGTGGAGTTGCCAGGGAGACCATAACCTAGAGTGGAGCTGCCAGGGCAATCATAACCTAGAGTGGAATTGTCAGGGCAACCATAACCTAGAGTGGAGATGCCAAGGCAACCATAACCTAGAGTGGAGTTGCCAGGGAGACCATAACCTAGAGTGGAGATGCCAGGGCAACCATAACCTAGCGTGGAATTGTCAGGGAGACCATAACCTAGAGTGGAGATGCCAGGGCAACCATAACCTAGAGTGGAATTGTCAGGGCAACCATAACCTAGAGTGGAGCTGCCAGGGCAATCATAACCTAGAGTGGAATTGTCAGGGCAACCATAACCTAGAGTGGAATTGTCAGGGCAACCATAACCTAGAGTGGAATTGTCAGGGCAACCATAACCTAGAGTGGAGATGCCAGGGCAACCATAACCTAGAGTGGAGTTGCCAGGGAGACCATAACCTAGAGTGGAGATGCCAGGGCAACCATAACCTAGCGTGGAATTGTCAGGGCAACCATAACCTAGAGTGGAGCTGCCTGGGCAATCATAACCTAGAGTGGAATTGTCAGGGCAACCATAACCTAGAGTGGAGATGCCAAGGCAACCATAACCTAGAGTGGAGTTGCCAGGGAGACCATAACCTAGAGTGGAGATGCCAGGGCAACCATAACCTAGAGTGGAGATGCCAAGGCAACCATAACCTAGAGTGGAGTTGCCAGGGAGACCATAACCTAGAGTGGAGATGCCAGGGCAACCATAACCTAGCGTGGAATTGTCAGGGCAACCATAACCTAGAGTGGAGCTGCCAGAGCAATCATAACCTAGAGTGGAATTGTCAGGGCAACCATAACCTAGAGTGGAGATGCCAGGGAAACCATAACTTAGAGTGGAGATGCCAGGGCAACTATAACTTAGAGTGGAATTGTCAGGGCAACCATAACCTAGCGTGGAATTGTCAGGGCAACCATAACCTAGAGTGGAATTGTCAGGGCAACCATAACCTAGAGTGGAATTGTCAGGGCAACCATAACCTAGAGTGGAGATGCCAGGGAAACCATAACTTAGAGTGGAGATGCCAGGGCAACTATAACTTAGAGTGGAATTGTCAGGGCAACCATAACCTAGAGTGGAATTGTCAGGGCAACCATAACCTAGAGTGGAATTGTCAGGGCAACCATAACCTAGAGTGGAGATGCCAGGGCAACCATAACCTAGAGTGGAATTGTCAGGGCACCCATAACCTAGAGTGGAGTTGCCAGGGCAACCATAACCTAGAGTGGAATTGTCAGGGCAACCATAACTTAGAGTGGAGATGCCAGGGCAATCATAACCTAGAGTGGAATTGTCAGGGCAACCATAACCTAGAGTGGAGATGCCAAGGCAACCATAACCTAGAGTGGAGTTGCCAGGGAGACCATAACCTAGAGTGGAGATGCCAGGGCAACCATAACCTAGCATGGAATTGTCAGGGAGACCATAACCTAGAGTGGAGATGCCAGGGCAACCATAACCTAGAGTGGAATTGTCAGGGCAACCATAACCTAGAGTGGAGCTGCCAGGGCAATCATAACCTAGAGTGGAATTGTCAGGGCAACCATAACCTAGAGTGGAATTGTCAGGGCAACCATAACCTAGAGTGGAGATGCCAGGGCAACCATAACCTAGAGTGGAGTTGCCAGGGAGACCATAACCTAGAGTGGAGATGCCAGGGCAACCATAACCTAGCGTGGAATTGTCAGGGCAACCATAACCTAGAGTGGAGCTGCCTGGGCAATCATAACCTAGAGTGGAATTGTCAGGGCAACCATAACCTAGAGTGGAGATGCCAAGGCAACCATAACCTAGAGTGGAGTTGCCAGGGAGACCATAACCTAGAGTGGAGATGCCAGGGCAACCATAACCTAGAGTGGAGATGCCAAGGCAACCATAACCTAGAGTGGAGTTGCCAGGGAGACCATAACCTAGAGTGGAGATGCCAGGGCAACCATAACCTAGCGTGGAATTGTCAGGGCAACCATAACCTAGAGTGGAGCTGCCAGAGCAATCATAACCTAGAGTGGAATTGTCAGGGCAACCATAACCTAGAGTGGAGATGCCAGGGAAACCATAACTTAGAGTGGAGATGCCAGGGCAACTATAACTTAGAGTGGAATTGTCAGGGCAACCATAACCTAGAGTGGAGTTGCCAGGGCAACCATAACCTAGAGTGGAATTGTCAGGGCAACCATAACTTAGAGTGGAGATGCCAGGACAACCATAACTTAGAGTGGAGATGCCAGGGAAACCATAACCTAGAGTGGAGATGCCAGGGCAACCATAACCTAGAGTGGAATTGTCAGGGCAACCATAACCTAGAGTGGAGCTGCCAGGGCAACCATAACCTAGAGTGGAATTGTCAGGGCACCCATAACCTAGCGTGGAATTGTCAGGGCAACCATAACCTAGAGTGGAGATGCCAGGGCAATCATAACCTAGAGTGGAGTTGCCAGGGAGACCATAACCTAGAGTGGAATTGTCAGGGCAACCATAACCTAGAGTGGAATTGTCAGGGCAACCATAACCTAGAGTGGAGATGCCAGGGCAATCATAACCTAGCGTGGAATTGTCAGGGCAACCATAACCTAGAGTGGAATTGTCAGGGCAACCATAACTTAGAGTGGAGATGCCAGAGCAACCATAACCTAGAGTGGAGCTGCCAGGGCAACCATAACCTAGAGTGGAATTGTCAGGGCAACCATAACCTAGAGTGGAGATGCCAGGGCAACCATAACCTAGAGTGGAATTGTCAGGGCAACCATAACCTAGAGTGGAATTGTCAGGGCAACCATAACCTAGAGTGGAGATGCCAGGGCAACCATAACCTAGAGTGGAATTGTCAGGGCAACCATAACCTAGAGTGGAGATGCCAGGGCAACCATAACCTAGAGTGGAATTGTCAGGGCAACCATAACCTAGAGTGGAATTGTCAGGGCAACCATAACCTAGAGTGGAGATGCCAGGGCAACCATAACCTAGAGTGGAGTTGCCAGGGAGACCATAACCTAGAGTGGAATTGTCAGGGCAACCATAACCTAGAGTGGAATTGTCAGGGCAACCATAACCTAGAGTGGAATTGTCAGGGCAACCATAACCTAGAGTGGAATTGTCAGGGCAACCATAACCTAGAGTGGAATTGTCAGGGCAACCATAACCTAGAGTGGAGATGCCAGGGCAATCATAACCTAGCGTGGAATTGTCAGGGCAACCATAACCTAGAGTGGAATTGTCAGGGCAACCATAACTTAGAGTGGAGATGCCAGAGCAACCATAACCTAGAGTGGAGCTGCCAGGGCAACCATAACCTAGAGTGGAATTGTCAGGGCAACCATAACCTAGAGTGGAGATGCCAGGGCAACCATAACCTAGAGTGGAATTGTCAGGGCAACCATAACCTAGAGTGGAATTGTCAGGGCAACCATAACCTAGAGTGGAGATGCCAGGGCAACCATAACCTAGAGTGGAATTGTCAGGGCAACCATAACCTAGAGTGGAGATGCCAGGGCAACCATAACCTAGAGTGGAATTGTCAGGGCAACCATAACCTAGAGTGGAATTGTCAGGGCAACCATAACCTAGAGTGGAGATGCCAGGGCAACCATAACCTAGAGTGGAGTTGCCAGGGAGACCATAACCTAGAGTGGAATTGTCAGGGCAACCATAACCTAGAGTGGAATTGTCAGGGCAACCATAACCTAGAGTGGAATTGTCAGGGCAACCATAACCTAGAGTGGAATTGTCAGGGCAACCATAACCTAGAGTGGAATTGTCAGGGCAACCATAACTTAGAGTGGAATTGTCAGGGAGACCATAACCTAGAGTGGAATTGTCAGGGCAACCATAACTTAGAGTGGAATTGTCAGGGCAACCATAACCTAGAGTGGAATTGTCAGGGCAACCATAACCTAGAGTGGAATTGTCAGGGCAACCATAACCTAGAGTGGAATTGTCAGGGCAACCATAACTTAGAGTGGAATTGTCAGGGAGACCATAACCTAGAGTGGAATTGTCAGGGCAACCATAACCTAGAGTGGAGATGCCAGGGCAACCATAACTTAGAGTGGAGATGCCAGGGCAACCATAACCTAGAGTGGAATTGTCAGGGCAACCATAACCTAGAGTGGAATTGTCAGGGCAACCATAACCTAGAGTGGAATTGTCAGGGCAACCATAACTTAGAGTGGAGATGCCAGAGCAACCATAACCAAGGTTTGAGTCCATGACTCATCACACTTCTGACACCCCTGCCCCTTAATGCATGGGTTCAAGTCCCAGACAATACAAAAACATCTGAAGCTTTTTCGGCAGACTGCTGGTGCACTGATTGTTGACACTTGTCTAGGGTTTTTGTCAACCTCTTATAGCTGGGTATTGCTATAATGGCCAGCAATGTGTCACTCCAATTTACAACTTACTTCATTTGTTTTTTAGTCAAAACAAACCTAAGTACAGAAGAAATAAGGTTAAGGGTTAAAATTGATGTTGTGAAAGTGCTCTCCACATGAATTGAAGTGTATTAGTAATGATACCAGTTATATAACCTGTTTGATTTAATTAGATGTCATCAAAGTGTTGTTAGACATCATAGTGTGATTTATATATATATATTCTATTGGATTCTCTTGGATGACACAGGCCTCACATCTTTAACCATTCATTGGAGGGATCCGCGGTGGCTGTGAAGAGACCTTTTCACCTGTAAAATGTCCACCAACTTGTCATGTAACATTATACATACAAACACGCTCCATCTTGAATCTGACTGGTTCTTGTAAGCATGTTTGATTGATAGACACCATGTAACTCAATCTCTAAGGCTATTAGGGAATTATAATTTTAAAATCTCCCAGCTCCCTTGCCACTGTAGCCTTTGAGCGAGCCTGTATCACAGCTCACTGGGATAAGTTACCTGGCAAGGTCAGATTTCACCTGTGTTCTCTCCCTCAACTTAAGTGAATGAATCACAAATTTTGATTCTCTGGAATGTTAGGATACATAAAACCAATGAGTCGCTGACCATTTTTTTTTTCAAATGGTGTGATTACAATATGGTAAAAAACTGTTCTCTTTGCTACTGGAACTTTTCGGGGATTTAAAAGGAAGAGCTATAAGGTGAAGTTGTTTTTTGTGTTGTTATATGTCTTAACACTTTTAATTAATTTGATAACACTTTATTTAAAAACAAAATAAATATTTAACTGTGGATATAATTATTATTGTTGAAAAGGTAAAACTTAAGCAATTTATGAAAAATGTGAACTCTCTTTAAATCATGATAATAATTAAACATTTTAAAAATTCTTTTTTACATTTGGTAGAGAGTCATTATAAGAAAAAGGGTGATGATGATAAAGATGATGATGGTTATGATGATTGTAAAGATGTAAGTGATGATGTTTTTTTTGTTGTGCTGCTGTTGGTTCTTGCTGCTTCAACTGCTGTTGTTCAGAAAATGATAATAATGATAACTAGACATCTTTGAAACATTTAGTGAATATGTTGCTGGTTAATAAGCTTTTTACTGTGGTAGTTATTTCATTATTTCTTAATTGATGTCAAATAGCAAATAACAATTTTTAATGAACTAATGGTTATGTTGGTTTCACTTTATCAGTCCTTAAAATGGACAGGCTTAGGAAAATAGTGAAAATCAAGATTACCTAACTACAGTAGGGAGCTGTCTGATAATGAGATATGCTATTTAATGCCATGCGGCTATTGATAAAATAGTTCCATTTAAAAGTCACCTATTAGGGTAAAATAGGAGAGATAAATTTATGACAAGGGAGATGCCATGGTCAGCTTTGACTGTGACCTGGCCTTTAATCTTCGGCTTAAGGTTTGTTTACCTTCTGATTAAATCAGACCCAGTGTCAACAAGAGAGTCATGTTAATTATTGGACTGCCAGGTTACCCCAGACTGACTCAAGGTAGGGCCGGTCATTTCTCAGCTACCTCTCTATTAATTCATCAACTGCTTAGTATGGATTGAACAAGCTTAGGAAAATAGTGAAAATCAAGATTATCTAACTACAGTAGGGAGCTGTCTGATAATGAGATATGTTATTTAATGCCATGCCGCTATCAATGCATCTTATTACCTTTGCATGAAGGGGTGAGCCAATAACTAAGAATTTATTTTGTGTTCTTTAAAAAATGTAGCAGGTTAAGATCTCTACAATCTTTAACCATGGAACAGTGGGGGAAGTCACAGGAAGCCCATCTTATTGATGTTACAGGTCCCTACACACACCTATCTCTAACACTTCATCAAATGTCAATATCTAGATTACAACATTATAAGTCATGTCAGCAGATTTTTGTAAGCACCTTGAAGTTGCTTTTGCAGCAGTTCCACTTTATTTGGTCACATTATCTCCATAGCTTAGCTTTGTTGAATAGTCTAGCACCCTACAAGTAATGGGTTGGTCTGTGGTTCAAATCCTAGTGGTTCATATGCAGTAGCCTGTTTATGTTTTGATAAACATTGTCCAAAAGGAAAGATGAATAATGAACTAATGGCACTTTCCAGCCCAATTAATTAATATGGCTAATGAAGTAGTAAATAATACTGAAATATTACATTGCACAATCTATATTATGTCACAATGTTTAAAAAAGGCCTTGGGTCATGCATTGCATTCCCAAACTAGATTTTGTTTCACCTTCAGCCATGTGAAATGTTCCCTTCTCAGGTGATCCAGTAAATAATGGAGCCATCTTCTTTAATTCATCAACTTGAACTATTTGTGGAATGTGTGCCAGGGATAGGTTCTTATCAGCCGCCAGTTTCTGGGGAATAAATCCCTGTTATACCCACTGAACTGTCCAGCAAAGGCTTTCTCTAGGATTCCCTCTGGCTAGATGGAGGTGGTTTGTGATACTGGCTTATTTATATGAATTCATAAGCTGAACAGGTCAGAATTTGTTTGACTAACTCAAAACTAGTAGTTACTAATGCATAATTTGATAATACAGAGTTTTGAGATCTGGTAGTTAATATAATGAAGAGATGTTTGGGGCATAGACTTGTATATTATAGCCATTGATGAATGTGGTTTGTGAAACCTGGGAAATGAATCTGAATTTATTATCTATTAACTATAATTATGATTCAGTATATTATGTTAATGCTTCATTGTATGATGTTTGAAAATATCTACTTTAGCTGATACACTTTTTTGCGAAAGACTGAACAATACTTTAAACATAACTGATTAAACTTAATGTAACTCGTAACTGTGTATTGTCAGTGCCTAGGCAGATAGTAGATCCAGATCCCAGCTTCTTTAACAAACATGTTTTCCGGCTAATATTAAATGCATAAAAACTTGATCAGCAACTTTCTTGTCTAACTATCATTGAGAAAGATATTTTATAGCTGACAGTCACAGAGTTTGTTCTGACATCTGTCATTAAATTGATAAAGTTAGGCTAAACTTAAAGATGTTATGCCATGGTAGCTATCTGAGATGTTGTATTCACTGTCTTAGCAAATTTTAACAATACTGTTGTTAAAGATTTTCCTCTTACTGAAAAGATTCTAACCTGATATAAAATACCAAAAGTGGTATGGACACAGAGTGCAGTTATATTCTGCAGGCAAATGACAAATATGGACTAGAGTATCTTGAATCTATCTGCAGATGCTGTACTGTCTAAATGAACCCTCTCCACAATAGTCAGGAGACAATCAGGTCCTCCTGTAAGTTGGCATGTTAGTTAAAGATGCTGTCATGTTCTGAGATTGGTAGGGTCCTAGGGAGAAAGTTTTTAGGAGCATGACTGACATTCTCTAAATTCAACTTTTTATCATGCTAAATTTGTTAAGGGCTCATCCTATATTCATAGGTATTTGTGTCTAAACACAAGCCATATGGCTGCATGCAACCCAGACTTATAGAAACAGTATGATGTGCAGATTTAACTTGTAGAATCTTCATATTGTTTGGTACATTTTGCAACCGCTGTGTACCAAAGTTTACCATGGGGTTGTCCATGTATAGTGGTAGAGTTGTTGACATATTACCACTCTTTCTGCTTAGGATCTCACTGCGTGGGTTCAAGTCCCATTCAGGGGCGAAGGACTTACTTTGGAAAGATCTTCCAGCTGACCTCTGGTACACCAGTGGTTCTACCCTGACAGTTGTCTGGGGTCTTCAACCAGCAAAATATCTGGACACCACTATGAAGGACATTAATGGCCTCTGCTATGTATTTCCAAAATAAAACAAAAACAAACATACCAAAGTTATCCAACCTGAAACATGTCTCAGGGAGAACTGGCTTGTATCATAATAAATGACCCTCAGCTAATATGAGTATATTTGTGTCATATATTTATGTTAATCAAGGTGAGCATTGTTAATAATTGTGTTTTTATATATTAAACAAAGGTATGCTCTATAAATGTCGTTGAAGGCCATGATTTATTGTGCTTTTGTTGATTTTGTCATTTCTTTTTATAATTGTTGAAATGAGGACATCTAGCCAATTAATTATGTGAATTCTCTGGATCTGTGCATGTGAGACAAGACAATGTTTACATAAATCAGCAGGTTGTTTGTCTTTGTGTATGCACAGCGCATATGTCTGCCATGAATGTCTTATATACATTTGTAATAAGGAGTTAAAGTTGAAAGATTAACTTATCTTAGGTAAATGTTTAGTAGACATTTTCTGGCTTTATGCATTATCAGGTGGTAGAGAATGTTTATTTAATCTCTTTATTATGATTTCCAGATAGTATCTAAATGCAACCATGATGGTATATAACATGTGTCCCCAAAGGAATAATTTGTAGGTTTCTGAACAGTCAGTACTCCTTTTCGAAAGATGCAATCATTTTTAAATGTTTGAAATCTGGCAGCTTCTGTTGGTCTAATGGTTGTTGAGATTTTATGTAATTTCTATAAATATAAATAAATGGACACATTTACTGTTTTGACTTCCAGGTAAGAATAATTGGTGTAATACTTTACCATGGGATCTTTGTTTATTCATTTCACTAATTGGTGTAATACTTTACCATGGGCTCTTTGTTTATTCATTTTACATGTTGAACTTCTATATCAGCTATTCAATGTACATATAATGGCTCATTTTCTTGATGATTATCTGTGTTTCACACCACAATCTAACATGCATTACACATAAAACTATAGTAAACTGTTTTACTGGGTCAAAATTTCCTCACTGCAAGTTTATTTACGTATTTTATTATCCCGCATTTGTGTTTTATCACTGTGTTTACCCAGGTATGTAATGTTTGCTAGCAGAAGTAGAAAATGTTAATGAGAATTAATGGTTGAGGGGGCCTCTATAGTCACAATGGCTTCATTATTCTGCGTTTGTTTGGCATGGGGTATAAAGTCAGGGTTCAGTTTCCCCTTGTAACAAAATGAGACCTTACACAACATCAGTGTTTGGACCACACTTGGCTTGAAGTTATGTAAGCTTATGATTTTGATTCAAGGAGTCCTTTAATAGCTTTACACAAGCTGAAGTGTTTCTTTTGAAATTAGTCAAGTGACTATATTAATGCTCTGTGCATCCTGAATATATTGAGCTAGATTCAAAGAATATTCTGATAGTATCAATGATTTGCCTCTTACTTTTTAGATTTGATACATTATATGACAATCAGTATGCTGTTCTTATTTTGTGATTTATGAATACTCTTTAATGTTTCAGAGGTGTGCCTAGTTTCGAGCCTGTAACCAACCTCTAGAGAGACGATGAGCACACTTGAGGAAAGGAGGGCAGAGAGGAGGCGAAGGAGACAGATGGAGGAAGAGTAAGTGTCTGCCTTGGTGTTTCTCTTACTAACCTGGCTTTTCAGCAGAATTATTAAAGATTGTTTTACATGAAGAAATGAAATTGCTTCATCACAAACCTCAACAGTTAGAGTTGCAAATGTACAGAAGTTCCCAAACCCTTGACTGAGCAGGTTGGAGCCTTTGCTGGACTGAACACTTTCATGTAAGGTCTTTGTTTGCTGACCTGCAGTGAATCAATGTGTATACTTAGAGTGTTTGTCATCTATATCTATCAGTCCTAGCTGGAAATGGTATCAATGATCATAACGTTTGTCGTTTCTGTAGGACCACTACATTGTATACATACATCATATTTAAATAGTTGAAGAGAGTAGACAAATAATTCCTCCCACATTACAAGCACCATGTTCATGACAAATTATTGCAGTAAAGGCAGCACTGTATCTACTTCAAGTGACAACTTTCTCCATCTGACTGATTGGTTGTCTGTGGGATGTTCATCTCATGTCTCAGTCTGTTATCAGACACTCAGGTGTAAATAGGGTCAGGGTAGAGCTACAGTAGGCTGATCAACAGACTTGTAAACTTGCTATCAAGAGCCAATTTAATAGGTAAAGAATGTTGAAAGTTTGAAGGTATTATGCTATTATGGCTACAATTTGAAATATCCCAGGAATGCTGACTGATGCATTATGGGACAGTTAAAGGACAGTTTTAACTGCTATATTTGTTCATGGTTCATGGATATAGTCCATAATTTTGTAACAAGTACATGGACAGATGATGAAAGGAATTGATAGATAGTAATCAGAAAATATAGCAGATCCTAATAATGGCTGATTTGGCTCTACAATGTTTGTCCAAGCCTGGCTAATTCAAGTCTGCAGAAAAAGGGTTTACTGGGTCTGTAAATTTAAAACTGAAAATTCACTTTTTTCCAGGCTAATATTATTTCGTATTGCGCAATACTTTCAGTATATGTTGTCTAGTCTCTCTTTAATTTAAAATTATTTATTGGAGTTCTAAAAGGATATAATATTTTAATTGGTTCAGACCTTACACACAAACACATTATTATTGACACTGAGTGTTCTTCCCATGCCTTTGTCTGAGGTCTCCCTTGATAAGCAACTCTGACCCTGCCTCTTTTATTAAGTAATAGGTAAGTTTTAATTACCTGCTTCCAGCTTCATACACAGAAAACAATAAAAATCAATAAAAACTAAGCTGCAGTTACATAGATCCTGATCCTGAAAGTATGAGCTGGCTGATCTGGATCTACACTATCTGCTGATAAATAGTCAATTCATGTTTGACAGGTTAAGAGGTAAAAGTCATCATGATAATAATTAATGTGTTAGTGTCAAAACATTTAGTTGAAGGGGAAAACAGTATAGGACTATCCAGCTCTTATGTCTGTGTGCCTGCTAAGATAAGTTGTATTGATGAGGTATGTGCATGTGTGTGTGTGCCTGCTAAGATAAGTTGTATTGATGAGGTATGTGCATGTGTGTGTGTGACTGCCACATGCCATCCTGGGATGTTAGGCGTTGTTGCTTGCTCCACAGCCACAAACATCTCCAGGAATACTTCTAGCTTGTTTGTCATTGGCCTCATTATTTGGATCAACTTCACCAAGATGCCAGGAAAATGCTTTCTGGCAGCCTTATTTTAAGACGAATGATTAACTGCACAAAAATGTCATCCCAGGCTTTTTGTTTTGGCTTCTGTTAGAAGGTGGAGAAAACAAAAAAACATGTTCTATTGTACATGATGGCCCCCCACATAGGCTGTGGAAAAGAGGGAAAAAGGAACTATCATGTTTCATGTATCAAAACTACATCTTGCAATAAATGTCTAGAAATTGCATTTATCATGAAGCCAAGATTTAACATGCTGCATGTATGTTTTGATATGGAAGTGGATCTCTTTCTAAACTTCTGCTTGAGAAAGTATTTTACATTAAGGCTATTTTTTACTAGTTCTCTACATGTTTATAAGATGACAGTCTCAGTTTACCCTTGAACTTCAAATAAAGGTTGGTCCTGATCCTAGAATACAAGCATGTTACCTTTAAAAGATTCAACATTATCTCTCAACATATAACATAATGTTTATAAAAAAAATCCAAGTTAAATGAGATTGCTATTTTATAAATTAATGTACATGTAACTTTGTCTCTTTGTATGTGCTTAACTACGGTAGGTCTGGGTATAAAAACTACATTTTTAAAATCTTGTATTGTGCATTTTTTCTTCAGATTGTTTTTTTTTTATTATTTTAAGTCTAAGTGAGTATGAATCAATGTGATAAAAACAAAACATTTCTGGTTGATTTAAAAGGTCACTCACAAAAAGTTAAAGGTCAAAGTATTAGTAGAATATTTTTACATGACCTTAAGGTCATGACTAAGTGTTGAAGATGTGTATTGCATTAACTTACTATGAGGTCAAGTGCCCTAAGGACATACTATAAAAATAGAAACATATACCCCACCCCTTCATTTATTTTGACTGATCAAAGTCTTCTAACTTGAAATATATGTGTCACTTATGACAGCACACAATGTTGACAGTTCCTGTCTGTATGCATGTCCTGTATGAAGCACAATGATTCAAATCATTATTAGCTAGTGTTAACACATTCCAGAAGAGCTTCAAAGTTTGTGATATTTAGTCCACTGTGAATGAAAATGTTTTAGCAAGGTTTGCTTACTCTGGTATTAAACCCATCACTTACCACCGAACAAACAACTTCTGGAACTTATCTAGTATAACTGTAACCATTGTGTTCTTATCTTTAGCCCAGGTTCATGTAAGCCAATCAGATTGTATGTACCAAATGCAGTGACCAATCACAATGGTTGTTTGATGCCACACAGTGCCACTGCAATACTCTGTAATAGGTAATGTCCTTGGTGATGATATAGGATATGACTACTCCTGTATACTCCACTGACTTGGCAGAAAAGAGGCTAGTCTTGGGCTGCCAGATTTTTCCTGGAGGATATCCACAGGAGAATTTTACTGCTGTTTCCACTGCTAGCACTTTCATTCAAAACTATTGAGAGCTTGTTTATGGTTTTATTTTTTCCATCTTAAAGATCAAGAACACTTTGCCAAGGTATATTTGCACAACAAGAAGGTCCATAACTGTATTGTTTTTCATAAGTGATTTGATGTTATAATAAAAAGCTGTTGCAGGCTTGTCAAAGACAGCTGAGCTCATGATTATTTGTGACTATAGATACCCCTTCCTGCTCCTTTCGTGCGCCAGGTAAACAAAGGCACCAGGTATCATTAGTTCTGATGTTATGACATGTTTACGAGCTCTTGGATACAGATTTGATTAGCTTTAGGTTTCTTTTGCTCAGTTTCTGTCTGTTGAGCTTGTTTGTGTCTCTCACAGAATATTTCGGCCTTCTTCATTTCGTGGTGGTGTTAATGTGTGCATGGTAGGAGAGTGATAGCCGGTGAGTTGAATCTGAGACCTGAAAAATGTTAAAATAATTATTCTTAAATTGTTCTCTACTGGATTTAATTGTTCTAATGGAGTGGCTGAGTGATTTCATTATTTTTTTGAAGGATTTATTTAAGGATTTATTTATGTCTGTTAGTTTGTTTTTGCCATATGGATAGAGATAGAAAATGATTTAATACAAAAGGGGCATAGGTATAGAAGCTAAGGCTTCATATAAAAATATATCAGCTTAAATACAAATCCTGAAAAACCTACATTGAGTTTAATATAATAATAACATTTTTATACAAATTAATTTCATATTCTTTTAATAACAGAAAATTTTCATCAGTGTTTACTGGTACATGTACTTCATTGAATCTTTAGTGAATCTCACTTACATAATCAAATTGTCACCTTGCTATATGACATTTACCAAATTTGTTAAAAATAAAAAAAATGTTTTGCTTAGTAACGCTTTTCATTTCACACATTGAGACATTTTATTGTGGAACCTTTGCTTTCATTGTTATGTGCACTTTCAAACAGGCAAAGTGGAAGTATTGTTTTATGGACAAAAGCAAATATTGACATTGCAAGTTTTTAGGCATTCCTTAAATGATTGCCAAGAAAATCACTATGCAGAACATTGTAAAGGCAATATTGCATAGATAATTAAAAAAAAATACAAATTTCCAAATGTCAGGCAGATCCATACATACATTTATACATTATGGTCATACAAGCTGCTAGCGAAAATCTTCAGGCCTCGGTCATTTAGTAGGCTTGGGAACCACTAATCAAAAAGTTGCTTGTCTTGAAAACTAAGCCTTTCAAACACCTTAACCCTCTTAGCATGTAATTTGCTAAACGAAACATTTCAGTATTGTTTTATTGTAAGGTTTTGTTTTGAAAAAAAGTTTTGAAGCATTTTCTATTGAAATCAGTCAAGCTAAAACCTAAAACAATGCTACACCCTAGATGGGACAATACAATTATATCATTGTCATAGTAATCTAATTTAGAAGATTTATGCTGTCAACATACAAGTGTGTTTTGTTTATAAAAAGAAAAGATTATGACATTTTTTATGACCTGTTTTTTTTTTTTTTCATATCATTATTCTTTCTTTTTTAATTGTCATGTGCACTTAATTAAGCACATAATATGGCAGGGAGTTTTAAACTTAAAATTTACAACAAAAAGTTTATTCTTTCATAAAAAATTTAAGGATACAACTTTATCTGAATTTTAAATATTGTTTACATTTACATAAAACACATCTACACTATTTTATAGTCATGATTTTCTGGTTACCCTTGATACCTGGTGTCATTTTTGTTTTATAAATATATGTTGTAATTGATGCTGTTTGATTGATTATGTGTCAGTTTGTTCAGTTGAAATATGCATTTACAATTTCTTGGGAAAAAAATAGAAGAGCTGTTGTTATCACCATCTTGTTTGCATCAGAGTTGGTTAGCCTTTTAGTTTAACGGAACCGGCTCTCAATGGACATAGCTTCCTTTTGTTGACAGCATATTTTGTCCGGTTCTTGTTAATTAGCCATTTGGTTGATAACACTGTGTTTACAAATCAAAATAAATTTTGTCTTGAATAAATTCAGAGTACATGTGTACAAAATAACTTGCACTGCAATCTCAGGTTGGCTTATACAATGACAGGAAGATATATGTTTTCTAGAAAAGTAATTTCATTCCTCAAATAAAGATGCCTCCTGATTTTGGAATGGATATCATCTGAATATTGACTATTTAGATTGTTGTGATGGGATTTGCCAGCATTTTTGCCAAAACTGTGCAGCAACATTTCTATCATTATATCACAGGGGAACTTATGAGGTGCCCAGGGACTGAACCCAGTCGGTCCATTATACTGACACCGACAAGTCAGGCATAATGCTGTCCCCTTAACCCCAAGCTTAAAGGTGGAAGCCACTGCTACCAGCTTTAAAGTCTTTGGTTTGACCCCGTCATGGTTTGAACCCGTGACCTCCTGATCCGCAAGTCGATGCACTATCGCTTGAGCTATTGCAGCCGGTCTCAGATTGTTGGTAACTAAATCGGTCTGACTTTATGCTAGATTAAGTTTGACTATGTGTGAGACTGAGTCTGACTATATGCTCATCGGTTGATAGGAGGTGTTGGCCATTTTAGGATGTCACGATTCTTGAAACAGCCCAAAACTGCTTATCAAATGATGAACGTCAAAAATCAGTGATTCGTTCTTTCATTGTTATCATGTGGGTCAGTTTGTTGATTGCTCTGGCAGTCTGTATACTAAATTTTCTGCACTATTACCCAGCTACCACTGCTCTGATTATGATCAAACTTATTTATTACAGTTCTCATATCATTTGGGATATAATGATTGTAACGGTTGTAGTCCTTGGGTTTAATTGCATAACTGTAACAAAGCTGTTTCAAGGGGTGTTCATCGTCTTTGATGATATTTCTTGTTTTATGTGCAATGATTAAAACTTTACCATATTAAAAGTTTTCAGTTAATTTCAACTACCTTTAATGGCAAATATTACAAACATCACTAAAAGTCAGCTTATGGCGAAGAAGGCAGAATGGGTAGGGCACCCAACCCTCATTTCAAGCTGGTGGTAGTCATTGTCTCTAAATGTGTCTACTTTTCTGAAGCAGTGAATACCACAGTGATTCAGCTCCTTCATTGTTTTTTAGTCAAGAATAAAAACCCCAAAGCAACAACAACAAAAAACAATTCCATATTTAAACCCAATTTACTACTTTACATGTTTAAGTGCAGGTAAAACTCTTGGTATATACATGAATAATGGCCACTCCATAAGCTGTATATGTATGTATTGTTTGTTACCCAGCTTCATGCTGTATCTCTCCTGATTGGAACCAGCTGGTTACTCCCAGCAACCCAAGGCTCCCAGCATGTATCTGTCTGTCAGAATTAGCCTCAAATCAATTGTTATCTGAAAGAACATAGGCCTAATGCTCAACTGTGTAAGAGTCTCATAACTGAAGTACATGAAGTCTCTACCTATTTTTATTCTTTCATAAATTATTTACTTTTATGATGCTACTTTTACATATTCTCTAACTAATCCTTTTCATTGCCACTTTAGTTGATTTCAGTATACAAGTAACTGTATAGTACTGGTAACATTTTTCTGTTGAAGATTCCATTTCTGTCTTCTTTTTCTATTGTAATAACTTTTAAAATATATGAGAAAACAATGAAAAGCATCCTCACAACTTTTGCTTGTAACATTTATATTTGAGAAAACATTTTTATACAAATATTGTATTTGATTTTAATTAGGGTTTTTTTCCTGAGTTGTAGGTACTTAATGGGTATAAATAACCAATCCATGATAAATATCTGTTGTCTCTGATGGTCTAAATGGTCTGAAACTAAGTTTCTGAAGTCTCTTGTTTGTAGGAGTGAATCCATGGACAAAGGTTAATGTTTCCATTGGCCTTTAGAATGTTGGACAGTCTGTCTATACTATTGTTTTTTACACGCTATTTATAAACACACTAGAAATAAGCAAAAAGTGTTATATTTGTTATTCAATTGAAGTAAATGTCATTGTTTAAAAGCTACTGATGTGTTTTGTACCATATGTTTGTGCTTTAATGGAAGCTAGCTGGCTTCAGTTGGAAAGTTCTAGTCCCACCAGCTCCTGTTGGCAGCTGGCATCTCTCTGATCAATATTTGCACTGTTTGCACCATGTCAAGCTGTATGTTCTGATATGTTTTTATGTAGTTGTAAGTAATAATAAGTATGAAGGTATGTAAGAAGCCCATGCTTCTGGGAATGTCTTGGCACATGGATCAAAGCCTGTGGAAGAGTCAGTAAGCAGACAGAGTCTCCTGACACTACTTTAACCCATACCATGCTTTATTCATTACTTAGCAATATGAAGTCATTTTTTTATAACAAACTAGTTGCAATGTTTACAGGATATATTGCTAGCGACAATGCAGCAAACAGTGCTGATCCTGATCTACACTATATGCCTGAGATTTATCAGTAAGTAGGTTAAGAACTATAGGAGTTTCCAACAAATATGGCTGGTTATGGTTGGGAAATGATGTTCAACAGGTAAATGTTGTCTGTCTAATGGCAGTGTAACTTGCTGATTCAGCATTTAACATGTGGAATAACTTGGTGTTAGAATTTATAATTACCGGTATCCTGAACATTATTGCACCATTTCCTACTCAGTCTTGGCTTTGTCTTTTAGCCTTTTGACAATTATTCATGTATTTATTTGATAGTGTGTTATACAGAGGAATAATTGTCTTCAAAGCTGTTTCTAAGTATGGATCAAATTCTGCTCTTACGTGCAATTTTCATGTAGGGCGCCTGTGGTATAGTGGTAGGGTCGCCAATTTGTAACTCCTCCAACTGCTAACCTCTCACCACATGGGTTTGAGTCCAGTTAATGTGGGAAGGGTTTCTAGCTGACTTGCACTATGCAAATGGTTCACCCAGACATTTGTCGGGTGGGTCTCCAAATAGCTGGATGTAGCTACAATGATCATAAATGGTTGGTGTGATGTTTTCACAAACAAAATACAGTTTTCATTGTTAACAATAGTGAAACTTGACAGGAAAGATAATTTGGATTTTTACCCAAAATACATTTTTGTCAAGATTAATTTTTTGATGTTCCAAATGTAAATTTTCAAGATAACTTTTGGTATGTTCCAATGGTAATATGTATTTATTTACCATGATATATATTGAAGGTTCTTGTTTTATAACCTGATCCATCCTTAAAAGTTTGAATAACCAACATCCTATCAACCTTATAAGTGAAAATGTAACTATCTAGAGACCTGGCAATAGAGAGAAAAGCAGCTTTTATTTAAATGTACATGCATTTCCTAGCTTTTCATCCTGTGTTTGTCTTGCCTTTGTTGTATAGACTTCAAATGCTGCAGTGGTAATTAGTTATTTTGAGGTTATATTTGTATTGCTTTTCAAGCAACCAGTTAGTTTCTAGCTGAAGACAAGCCTGTCTTTATTCTGGGGCCAGCAGAAGAATACAAAGAGTGTCTGTTTTTATAATTATTCATCTTAACCAGCAAACAACTAAATTTTCTCAGATTATTTAACTGATTTACTGCAGGTTAGGTCAGTGATCATTAAGATTTTCTGAAGTACATAAATGTTTACCTTTTCATTTCTCAGTTAGTATTTTTTTGCTCAGGGTTGCCACTTTTAAGGCTTATAAAAAGACCTCATTACCTACCTGAAACATACATGTTTTCATCTAGTTATTTACTTATAATATAACATATATGTAGTCTCTTTGTTTAGATTTCAGAATGATTCAATCAACTCTAAACAGTTTTTAATGAAAAAGACAAACATGCAAACACCATTAATGAATTTGATGGTGTTTTTAAACCCACAATTATTCTGCAATATGCAAGGATTAAGGCCATCTTCAGTAGCAGGCTTCAGCTTTAAGAGGAATCAATGTATACAAAGTTGGCTTGTTTGTCGTGTTTGGTGACATTCCTTCTGCAGAAGCTTGTCTGATCACACATTTCTAAAAAGCCAACAGCATGAAATGTCATTATATATCTGGCACTCTCTTCCCAATTATTGCTGGTGAATTCCTTTCCTCCCAGTGGAGAGAAGTTTGTCCTATAGCCATGCTTACTTCACAGGTAGATGTTGTAGAAGCCTAGTTTTATCATGTACCCTGTAAGCAAGCACTTACCCTCCCATATGTGCATGTATGAGGAGGAACATAAGTACCATACTTATATTAATTGTCACTTGTTCTTAGTTGCTGTCAATAAGTACAGTGTAAATGTGACAGTAAATGGATGCTGTTGAAACAATTCAATTTACCTTCACAGAATGCGACAAAAAACACAAAACGCTCACATGTACTCTTCTTACAAATGTAATTTTTATAATTTATTTGCACTGATAAAGTATATTATAAACAAATCAAAATGATAACACTAAAGTTGATTATCAGTTTTTGCAAAATGCTCATGTTTATGCATATATTATATTATGTTCTTGTATTGTAGTTGAATATATATTGTATTTATTCAGCACATTTTTCATCAGTCATGTTTGTTTATTCTGTGCTTGTCATGCCATTTTAAAATCCATTCTTTGCCTATGTTAGTAAAATGATACCTCTTGGCATGATTATCTGGTATCATTTTTTTTCACCTTTATCTTTTGGCATGTATTCTGTTTTTTAATCACAATTCACCTTCATTGTAACTGATTTAATATGGCCTAGATCCCATTGTCTGTTTATTTTGGTTTATTTAGTCTTGATTTTTATCTGTTGATAATGTGTTGTGTATGTTGCATGTGTGCATGACAGGAGTGTGCAGAATGGCACCAAGTCCCCTGACGAGCTGCATGCTGACATACAAGAGAGGATGGAACAACGACGCCGCAAGAGGCAGGAGAGGATGGCTGCACTGTACGCATGCTTGAAGGCTTGTTTTGAATACCTTCTTAGTTAAACAGCTATATCTCATAGTAATAATAATGACTTTTTTATGTAGCTGCATAAGTTCAGTAAATCCAATCTTGCTAGTGGACCTCATTATTGTCCTATGTACAAACAAATCTTTAAACAAACATATATTACAAAGAATAAGTTCTTAACCTTCATTAAACATTCAATTAAAGTACATCAATCACTGAAAACTAGTATTTCCTAAAGCAATACCTATACATGTATGTGTTAGACTAATTTCTTACTTACAGATTTCCATTTTAAATGCTGTATAAGTATTATAAATATTTAAGCCATTCAGTTTTTCTCTTTTAATGTTAATGTGAAAGGCCTTTGTTTATAAAAAATAAAATAAAAAATATATTCTGCCACCAAAAGGGTAAATTCTAAACCATATCTACTGGCATGATTCATACCAGTTTTAAAGAAAGACAATAATCTAACTAACAATAATCTAACTAACGATTATGCACCCTAAAGATGTTTTATTTAACACTATGTGAACCATTTTTACATAAGTTTACATAAAAATAAACCCAACTAAAGACATAGTTGGCATTAAACATCGATTTGTTGATCCCATTTCCATTCCTCCTGTTGGAATGGGTGGGAAGCCATGTGGTTTACAAATCAGCTGATTGCCATCTCTTAGCCTGTTACATATTTGAAGATACAAGTCAGTATATTGTGTAGATCCTGAAATTACTAGTCAATATATTGTGTAGATCCTGATCATACAGCGCCAGGTAGGCTGATCTGGGCGTACATTTCTGGCCTAAGGCTGATCAAGTCTGGGTAAGAGTGAAGTGCTAACACCGATTACTCTGGCTGGCATCGTAATGAGATTTCAGAAAACAAAATGTTTAAACACCCTCTCTGCCAACAGGCTATCTGTTTAATGCATTATTGGAGTTATCTTGCCATTATTGTGTAGCATGCATAATGTAAGTAAATTGTACCACAATGCAAGAAAAGCAATGGTTGATGGAATTCTAAAAGTAAAAAAAAAAGATGAAATGAAAATAAACAAACAGCTTATTTCAAAACAAATATGTAAATTAATTTCTGGCTGCAAAATAGTAAAATATTAATGTGTTGAAACATAGAATTAATGTACATGTATATTTATCTTGATTTACTAAAAACACAATCACATTTTTCCAGTTATCAGGACAATCCAATTTGCAGTTTTGATTAAATATTACAGTCCTGCCATGATGGAGATATATCTTGAGATTGATGCTAATCATCATGGACTGCAACATAGTGGGGTCTGCTTGTAATTAGGGTTATGATCCTAGAAGATAGTGCCCCAGATTCCATAATCTCTTACAATCAGGCACATTGGGGGAACTGTGGGGTACGGGGTGGGGTTCAGCAAGCCACTGGCTAGTTAGTGGACTCAGATCTCTGACCATGCTATGTCTAGAATGCCCCCAAGCCATTCAGAATATTTCCATCCAGACTCCCCTGGTCAACACTCAGTCAGTCTACATATTGGTTCCATGGACTACGGGCAGAGTTTAGCTCAAATGGATTATATTTACATGTCTATCATCTAAGGTAATCTTACTTATAAAATTATATTATACAATTTTCTTTTAAACAGGGAATGAAAGTATTTTATGAATAATAAGATATGTAGAGTGCATAAAGATGGCATACTTATCTTTTATTTATGTTATTTAACTGTAACATTGCCTGCAACCATAAAAATAAGGATTTGTGCATGCTACAATGATATTGGTTTAATATAAATTATGCCTAAGATTAAAGTGGTTTTGCAGCTTGAAAGGAAACCAGTATAGAAACCAATAAATTTGGAGCAATATTGAGTCATACATATTCATCCTTTATATAGTTTGATTCTGTTTGCTTTGCAATGCATTATGTAATTGAGAATATTACAAATTTCAGTATTTACAAATAAGAGAACTTCTTGCACAATCTAAAATCACTGCTTCACAGGTTTTATCCCTACCTTTTGTTGAGTCAGAAGACTTTCAATATTCCAGACTTAAGTTATAATTTTGAAAATGATTTATACTATTGCACCGTTTGAATTTATATCTTTTTTTAGAACTTAGTTATAGCGAGAAATCATTTTTACATATTTTAAATAATTGTAAACATTTCTTTTGATAAATTGGAATATTTTTGTTTCCATTTCTGTCCCACAAGTGTAAGGGTTTGTTCAGATTGTGTGTAACCTTTTCAACTCTTACCTGAATACATAATTGCTATTGTATTAAGTGAAGAGTTTCGAAAATAACAGAACCAATGTTTGTGGTTTACTGTCTTGTATCTGTGTAAGGGTACCAGCCAGGGGTACCAGCCAGGGTTGCATGGAACTAGTCTAACATGTCAGATCCTCCCTTCGGCACACCCCACCCATCTCTCTGTGTTACCTGTATGACAATAGGTAGATAATTGTAATCTTTGGCTGGTTACCTCAGTCACAACATACACATGGTCCTGCTTACCTTCATCTGATTGCTTCCACTTACAACAATACCACCTCACTGCTATAGGAGCAGTCTCCAACCCATCAAGTAGATAAGGCACAACTTGACATCATCCAGCAGGTTTGATTTTCTTGGCAGGAACGTGGATGATTACTTCTTTTATTTCTTAGTATCCATGTTTTTTTCCTTCTATATATAATAGGTAAATGTTATATCACATAAATGTGGTTCATAAATTTAAAAATATCTGCATTTTTTATTCTTGCAATTTAAGTAATGTTTAGCAATCTTTTTTTTTATTGTATATTTTTCTAATATTTGTATAACTGTCTTGTCACAATAGTTTTTGCAGTTTAGATGTTTACCAGAGCATGAAATTTTGATCAAACTGCATGGGTTTACGTTAAATAAGATCTTGTTTATTTCACGAATGTAAAGATGAAAGCACAAATGCATTTTGAAAATACACCATTGTAGCTTAAGAAGAAGTGAGAAACAAATGAGTAAAGTTCTACAACAGATGTATGGATACGACAAGATCTCAAACAATAATGCTCTACCTGTACCAGATGTAAGGGCAGGTGTACATGATATTTTGTAGGAAGTGGAACAGTTTACATTTTTATAAGGATCAGTACATTTTTACAGCTTTGTTGAAGATACTTCCTACAATAAACCCTGTCTGAAGCGAAAGCAAAGATCTGTCTGCTGTTTTTCCTGTACCTTTAACCTTGATTCATGCACCTTACACTAATGACAATCGACTGGAGTAATGGCCCCTTGCCAGCGTTGTCATAGTTACCAAACAGAAGTAATTTAAATTCCGCTCTAGTGAGGGAAATATCATGGTGCTTAGTTCTAGTTCAAGAAAAGGAAAAGGCTAGAAAGTAGTGTAGGGTGGATCTGTAAAGAATGTCTGTTGCTCTAAAAATAGTCAGGTTGTCTGAAAATAGTAACAATTATGCATGCGGGGAAGATTTCCTTTCGGTACAAAGTATCACAGAGATTTATTTTATGAGCATTGATGAGAATTTATGGAGCTTTTAATCCTAGTGAAAACTGCGTAAATAAGAAATTATTTTAAATTATGTATGAAAACTAGCCTTTAAAATTTGTTTACTTTTCATAGTTACTGGTATGTGGTTTCCTAGAATGCAAGAATCAAGACCAATTATATAAAAAAAAAACAACATATTATTGAAATATGACCCAAGTTAAGTTAGGGGTTTACCATTTATATAAAGACACAACTTGCAATGTGCAGTGAATACATATACGGTAATACATGTTGTTTTTAGATGAAAAAATTTTTTTTTAACTGTTATTTTATATTAAACATTTTTCATTTTTTAATATATGTAGCCTTTAGCTAGATTAATAAGCTTCATTTTGAATCCCACCAAAATACTGTATCTTTTCATTATTTTCTTATTTTGTGTGCTGTGAACTAAATCCCACTACTAATGTTTGGTGTGATTTAACGCCCTGAATTGCCTCCCTTTAGAAACACCGGCCTTGCATCTGTGAATGGAGAGGATGATCTAGAAAGGCGACGACGCGAAAGACGTGAAGCAAGGCTCAGGCAGGACATGTAATAAGCATAAAAGTGTCATTGTCTTTTAAATAAACAATAATTTGTCTTAATTATGATTAAATAAAGAAAACAAATGTCTTTTTATCAGTTAAATTACCAACTTTTGCTGCATATTTGCATTTCAAATTATTTTATTTCAATCTCTAGTTGACCTGCAGTGTGATAATGTTTGTTGCAAGACATTTAGTTCAGTTGATGCTAAAAAAGTAATACTTTTCATGGATTTTTAAAATTTTGGTTATGTCATATTTATTCAGTTTAATATGAAAATAAATGTTCATGAGTTAAAACATCGCATCAAGTTGTTTTTTTTATTAATATATTTCAGCATATTAGTTAGATGTTTAAGCTTTGAAGTAAATTTTATTATTTTTAGAGATTTGTTTTTTGCACATTTATATTAATGCATACCCCTGCTTGTAAACCCTATTAACTAAAAGAGGTAAATGTCAGATGGACAAACAAGTCCTTCACATGTTGATATGCTATGTTTGCAGTGATAAACCAACTTACAATATAACACTTTCAGTTGTTTGTTCCTGTGTCAACACATTATTATCAGAAAAACTTCAAAATTTCTTTCAGAACCGGTACTGACAATAGTGTTTCCGAGGACTACAGTTCCCGTAGAAACCGAAGACGAGGAACAGACGATTATACTGAGGTAACTGTGACCAGTGTTGAAATTTAGTCCGTATCAGTGAATTATCTTTTACATTTAACATAAGAGAGACAGTGGAACCATTGGTTCAGATAAAGGTCATATTACATAATGAACATTAATATGTAAATAATAATGCTGCAAGTGAAGTCCATATTTCAATGATAAATATTTAGGTACAGCATTAAAACCAGTAATGTGACTGGTAAGGAACATTGACCTTTTAGAGCTACACTTTTTTGTAAGATACCTTGAAAAATGGCTGCTCATTTTAAGTATGAGTGGTTGTGTATAGTGTGGGTATGAAACAAACAATCATTGAAGGTCCATCGTCAATAACAACATATTCAGCTTTTTACTTTAAAACAAACCAGTGGTTGCCTTGTAGTATTGTTGGTATATTATTATGTATGGTAGAAGCTGATCATGTTTACTGTCACTGCTGGGGTTACAAGTTTATGTGCAAGCAGGGAACCAGTGGGTATTTGTACAGTAGACACACAACCAAGAGCTCTGTAATTTAGTCAAGGCTGTGGCAGGAAGCACAATGCAGATTGTAGGAGCACATACACTGCTCCAAACCTCTGCAGTATGTCCACCCAGCCTGTCAAAACCAGTCGCCCCCACATTCTTTATGCTAAAGCAATCTGTTTTAGGATTCTTCAGTTTTCCAGGAATATTTTTTCATCTGAAAGTTGACCAGGGGATTCTGTTTTCAAAAGCATGCTACAATCAAAACTGTATCATTACTACTTATCGAAGCTACTGAGTTGTTGTTTTGCTTTGTTTATTTATTTTTTTCAGAATATCTTTCTTTTCATTTAATATTCATAAACCATTCTTCACTGCTATGCAATGCTATGACTGAAGGCCTTGCCTATGGCAACTTATTAAGTGGATTTCTGCTTCACTTGAGCAAAATCTCTGGATAATGGAAAGATTTAATGGTACATGCAATATGGTGTAATATCTTTCAAACTTACATGTATTTAAAAATATGGCTAACATGTCTGATTGTCTCAAATGATTTAATATCAAACTCATGTCTGAGCAATATGTACTCGCGAGTGCTAGGTGAACCTTTTTTTATTTTTGTCATTGTAGTTTTGAGTGCAGTATTTTTTATTTATCATTTTTTTTCCTGTTTTGTTAGTGACCTTTTTCTTGCATGTACCTCTTTACCCCAGGGCCCCTCTAGCTCTAGTTATCGGTCAACACGCAATTATAGAACATGGGACACCAATGAAGTAACCATAGCAACCAATAGGGCTGCTTGCATCTTGTACAAACTCAGTATCATGCATTTGTGAATGCAATTATCACACTTCATTTATGTGAAGTATCTGTCTGTGTGTCAGGTCGACATGTTACGGCTGTTGTTTTTTATAAAATTTTGGTGAATATTACTTAATCATTGGCGATGCGCTGGAGCGAGCCGCCTATATATGAAAAATTGTGCACATGTGAGCGGAAGTCCTAGGACATTCTCGTTTTAGCTAGAGAATGATCCAGAGAAAATGGTCAAGGCGTTCCGAATTCCGGAAGTTTCACGATTTACACATTCCAAATGTACGGGTCCTATTTAGGTAAATGGCGTTCTTTTTATATATAACTATAGCGACTATGCAGCATTATTATATGTTAAGTTATTCTTTGTATTAATATGTTTATAAATGTTATGAATGTTATTGGTTATTCATTTAAAATTTACTATTTTCTCTATTTCTAAAAATAGATCGATAGCATCTGTAGTGACAGGTTATACAAAATATTAATGTTACTCACACACAGATGAATCATGGAATAGGGCAGTGGTTTTGGATTTGTTTTGAGGTTAACGTTCTCCAGTTATCGAATCCCATCACAGTCAAAAAAAAATTTCTGTGACTTATTCTTCTTTGTTTTTACAATAAATATAATGAACAAGACATTTAAACAGACAAAAAATATTGATCAATAACAAATGTTAATTTTTTTATTATTGATAAGGATCATTGATAAGTTATTGGCGACGCTATAAAAATGCACTTGTATATAATAAATGGTCACATATCTCTTAAAATGTTGTGTTTTTCAGTCATTTGTAATATATCAATGTCAAGGTCACATAGTTTTCTTTCATCCTCCATGGTTATGGACCTGAATTTGCATCACTGTGTTATTTTTAATCCAGCACGATGAACATATTCACAGAGGTAGGAAACTACACAAAGTATACATATTCACCTACCTACAATTGATGTACCAATACCATTACCAATTCATGTCTCAAAATGGAATCTTCCTTTCTTTAATAAGTTAGAAAGTTATAAGATTCTGTTAAAGGTAAGAAAGTTATAAGATTCTGTTAAAGGTATATACAGGTTAAAGGCATGTTTATACAGGCATAAAAAACATCTGTTATTCATTTTATTTCATATAATCAACATTTATGTTTTATGCGTTTCTACCTAGAACTATATTTAACATCTGTTATTTATTTCACTTTTATAGTTCTTAAGAATGAATAATGCATGTATGTGTAGCAGTATATTTGTAGGATGTTTTACTTTATCACTGTAGTTTAGAGTTTATGTATCAAGATAGGTAAACCTTGCACCTCTAAACTTCACAAAACTGTGCTGAGCACTCCCACTAGGTGGCCTATCGGAGCACTGTCTGCAAACATGTGCCCTCACCACACCCTGGCATCGCACCGCACCACAACTCTCATTGGATCTAGTACCCTATCTGCTGGGGGATATTATAGACTTGAGTGGTATTATGTGTGCACTATAATCTGCAGTTATATCAAGTGGAAACAGACCTATTACAGCATGCACCTAATTGAAAACAACCCAAATACTGATAAGAGCTGATCAAGCTGTATAGTATTCCTTGGCCATGGGGCTGTATAGTTATAACTGTATAATATCCCCTGGCCATGGGGCTGTATAGTTATAACTGTATAATATTCCTGGCCATGGGGCTGTATTGTTATAACTGTATAATATCCCCTGGCCATGGGGCTGTATAGTTATAACTGTATAATATTCCCTGGCCATGGGGCTGTATAGCTATAACTGTATAATATTCCCTGGCCATGGGGCTGTATAGTTATAACTGTATAATATTCCCTGGCCATGGGGCTGTATAGTTATAACTGTATAGTATTCCTGGCCATGGGGCTGTATTGTTATAACTGTATAATATCCCCTGGCCATGGGGCTGTATAGTTATAACTGTATAGTATTCCCTGGCCATGGGGCTGTATAGTTATAACTGTATAATATTCCCTGGCCATGGGGCTGTATTGTTATAACTGTATAATATTTCCTGGCCATAGGGCTGTATTGTTATAACTGTATAATATTCCCTGGCCATGGGGCTGTATTGTTATAACTGTATAATATTTCCTGGCCATGGGGCTGTATTGTTATAACTGTATAATATTCCCTGGCCATGGGGCTGTATAGTTATAACTGTATAATATTCCCTGGCCATGGGGCTGTATTGTTATAACTGTATAATATTTCCTGGCCATGGGGCTGTATAGTTATAACTGTATAATATTCCCTGACCATGGGGCTGTATAGTTATAACTGTATAATATTCCCTGACTATGGGGCTGTATAGTTATAACTGTATAATATTCCCTGGCCATGGGGCTGTATTGTTATAACTGTATAATATTTCCTGGCCATGGGGCTGTATAGTTATAACTGTATAATATTCCCTGGCCATGGGGCTGTATAGTTATAACTGTATAATATTCCCTGGCCATGGGGCTGTATTGTTATAACTGTATAATATCCCCTGGCCATGGGGCTGTATAGTTATAACTGTATAATATTCCCTGACCATGGGGCTGTATAGTTATAACTGTATAATATTCCCTGGCCT
The DNA here is from genome assembly GCA_007844125.1 of Sinonovacula constricta. Lineage (NCBI taxonomy): Eukaryota > Metazoa > Mollusca > Bivalvia > Cardiida > Solecurtidae > Sinonovacula > Sinonovacula constricta. The sequence goes on along the minus strand of CM017568.1, from coordinate 45,260,253 downwards.
GGGGCTGTATTGTTATAACTGTATAATATTTCCTGGCCATGGGGCTGTATTGTTATAACTGTATAATATTTCCTGGCCATGGGGGTGTATTGTTATAGCTGTATAGTATTCCCTGGCCATGGGGCTGTATAGTTATAACTGTATAATATTCCCTGGCCATTGGGCTGTATAGTTATAGCTGTATAATATTCCCTGGCCATGGGGCTGTATAGTTATAACTGTATAATATTCCCTGGCCATGGGGCTGTATAGTTATAACTGTATAATATTCCCTGGCCATGGGGCTGTATAGTTATAGCTGTATAATATTCCCTGGCCATGGGGCTGTATAGTTATAACTGTATAATATCCCCTGGCCATAGGGCTGTATTGTTATAACTGTATAATATTCCCTGGCCATGGGGCTGTATAGTTATAACTGTATAATATTTCCTGGCCATGGGGCTGTATAGTTATAACTGTATAATATTCCCTGGCCATGGGGTGTATAGTTATAGCTGTATAGTATTCCCTGGCCATGGGGCTGTATAGTTATAACTGTATAATATCCCCTGGCCATGGGCTGTATAGTTATAACTGTATAATATCCCCTGGCCATGGGGCTGTATAGTTATAACTGTATAATATCCCCTGGCCATGGGGCTGTATAGTTATAACTGTATAATATTCCCTGGCCATGGGGCTGTATAGTTATAACTGTATAATATTCCCTGGCCATGGGCTGTATAGTTATAACTGTATAATATTCCCTGGCCATGGGGCTGTATAGTTATAACTGTATAATATCCCCTGGCCATGGGGCTGTATAGTTATAACTGTATAATATTCCTGGCCATGGGGCTGTATTGTTATAACTGTATAATATTCCCTGGCCATGGGGCTGTATAGTTATAACTGTATAATATTCCTGGCCATGGGGCTGTATTGTTATAACTGTATAATATCCCCTGGCCATGGGGCTGTATAGTTATAACTGTATAATATTCCCTGGCCATGGGGCTGTATAGCTATAACTGTATAATATTCCCTGGCCATGGGGCTGTATAGTTATAACTGTATAATATTCCCTGGCCATGGGGCTGTATAGTTATAACTGTATAATATTCCCTGGCCATGGGGCTGTATAGTTATAACTGTATAATATTCCCTGGCCATGGGGCTGTATTGTTATAACTGTATAATATTTCCTGGCCATGGGGCTGTATTGTTATAACTGTATAATATTTCCTGGCCATTGGGGTGTATTGTTATAGCTGTATAGTATTCCCTGGCCATGGGGCTGTATAGTTAGTTATAATTGTATAATATTCCCTGGCCATGGGGCTGTATTGTTATAACTGTATAATATTTCCTGGCCATGGGGCTGTATTGTTATAACTGTATAATATTTCCTGGCCATAGGGCTGTATTGTTATAACTGTATAATATTCCCTGGCCATGGGGCTGTATTGTTATAACTGTATAATATTTCCTGGCCATGGGGCTGTATTGTTATAACTGTATAATATTTCCTGGCCATGGGGCTGTATTGTTATAACTGTATAATATTTCCTGGCCATGGGGCTGTATTGTTATAACTGTATAATATTTCCTGGCCATGGGGGTGTATTGTTATAGCTGTATAGTATTCCCTGGCCATGGGGCTGTATAGTTATAACTGTATAATATTCCCTGGCCATGGGGGGTGTATTGTTATAACTGTATAATATTTCCTGGCCATGGTGGTGTATTGTTATAACTCTATAGTATTCCCTGGCCATGGGTGTGTATTGTTATAGCTGTATATTATTTTCTTGCCATGGGTCTGTATTGTTATAGCTGTATAGTATTTTCTGACCATGGGTGTGTATTGTTATAGCTGTATAGTATTCCCTGGCCATGGAGCTGTATTGTTATAGCTGTATAGTATTTCCTGGCCATGGGGCTGTATTGTTATAGCTGTATAGTATTCCCTGGCCATGGGGCTGTATTGTTATAGCTGTATAGTATTTCCTGGCCATGGGGATGTATTGTTTTAGCTCTTTAGTATTTCCTGGCCATGGGTCTGTATTGTTAAAGCTCTATAGTATTCCCTGGCCATGGGGTGTATTGTTATAGCTCTATAGTATTTCCTGGCCATGGGGGTGTATTGTTATAGCTCTATAGTATTCCCTGGCCATGGGGGTGTATTGTTATAGCTGTATAGTATTCCCTGGCCATGGGGGTGTATTGTTATAGCTCTATAGTATTTCCTGGCCATGGGGTGTATTGTTATAGCTCTATAGTATTTCCTGCACATGGGTCTGTATTGTTATAGCTCTATAGTATTCCCTGGCCATGGGTCTGTATTGTTATAGCTGCATAGTATTCCCTGGCCATGTGGGTGTATTGTTATAGCTCTATAGTATTCCCTGGCCATGGGTCTGTATTGTTATAGCTCTATAGTATTCCCTGGCCATGGGTCTGTATTGTTATAGCTCTATAGTATTCCCTGGCCATGGGGGTGTATTGTTATAGCTCTATAGTATTTCCTGGCCATGGGGTGTATTGTTATAGCTCTATAGTATTTCCTGCTCATGGGTCTGTATTGTTATAGCTCTATAGTATTCCCCGGCCATGGGTCTGTATTGTTATAGCTGTATAGTATTCCCTGGCCATGGGTCTGTATTGTTATAGCTCTGTAGTATTTCCTGGCCATGGGTCTGTATTGTTATCGCTGTATAATATTTCCTGGCCATGTGGGTGTATTGTTATAGCTCTATAGTATTTCCTGGCCATGTGGGTGTATTGTTATAGCTCTATAGTATTTCCTGGCCATGGGTGTGTGTTGTTATAGCTCTATAGTATTTCCTGGCCATGGGTCTGTGTTGTTATAGCTCTTTAGTATTTTCTGGTCATGAGGCTGTATTGTTATAGCTGTATAGTATTTCCTGGCCATGGGGGTGTATTGTTATAGCTCTATAGTATTCCCTGGCCATTGGGCAGTATTGTTATAGCTGTATAACTAAAGATAAAAGTTACTGTCTTTCATGGGATAATTAATCGGTATTCTTTAATATATTTTTTTTAAACTGTGTTCTTTTAGCAGAAGTTTTTGTTCTTTTTAGCTCAACTAAGCACAACGTGCTTGGGGAGCCTTTCTGATACTGCTTCTTCTGGCATCCGGCATTCATGATCAACATTTTAGCTTGTGAACACACTTGAGGCCACAGTTTTTATCCAATCTTCATCAAACTTGGTCAGAATGTTTGTTTGCATGAAATCCTGGATGAGGTCATTATTGGGTCACGTGGGGTCAAAATGTAGGTCACTTGGTCAAATCTTTCAAAAGCTTGTGAACAACACACTAGAGGGCCCATTTAAGGTATGGCCCAATCTTCACCAAACTTGATCAGATTGTTTGTCTGCATTAAATCTTGGATGAGTATATTATTGGGTCATGAGGGGTCAAAATGTAAGGTCACTAGGTCACATTTTAGAAAAACCTTGTGAAAACACTTAAGAGGCCACAATGATGGCCCAATCTTCAACAAACTTGGCCAGAATGTTTGCCAGTATGAAATGTTACATATGTTTTGAAGTGGGTGATGTGGATTTAGTAGGTTACTTGGTAAAATTATAGAAAATGTTATCAACCCAGTGGCCACACTAATTGTCCAATCTTCACCAAAGATTTCTAAAGTAAATAACTCTTTTATTACTTGATGCCAGATTTGAGCCTACTAAAAGCCTGTGTCATCAGGTGAGCGATTAAGGGCCATAATGGCCCTCTTGTTTAATTAAAGAGATCTTATATCCAAACTGGATGCATTTCTTGGCATGTTTTTTAACAAAAATAGCAAAGCCAAAGTTTACCATTAAAATGTAGTTATATCACACATTACAGCAAAGAAATAAAAATGACTAATATAATTTCATAGCTATTGTTACTATGGTATTATCATCTTAACTTTATAAAAGCATCAATCGAATTCTCTCGTTTGATATTTTAAACAAGATTAATCACCTAAACAGCATAGTGTTAATATAAATAATTAGAGCAAAGTTCTAGGGACAGTAAACTTAATTCTTGGAGCAAGAAAGTCTTTGAGGCTTATTTCATATTTCTGGACATAGTCCTGTTGATGAATCTCTTCAAGGCTCAACTGACAGTACAATTAACTTGTAGCATGATATAGTTTTTAAAATGGTTTTTATTGTAGGATAGTTGTTAAAAAGGATGATATCTGCAACTCTAGAAAGATGTGTGGCTAGACACTTTGAAGCCAAATGTGCAGATCTTGATTATACCGTTCACAACATGAGCTTCTTGATTTTCTTCAATATCACTGTTATTTGCCTAGGGCTTATACTGGTATCTTTACGTGCCACATTGCTAGGAGTAAATTAACAATGTAAATAAAAAACTGATATAAGCAGCTGTATGTAATTGGAGTTACAGTCCCTCTATCCTCAAATACAGCACATGTTTAGTTTTATGTATAAAAATTAATGCAAAATGGCCATAAAGATGTACTTGTATTTAACCAAATGTGCCTAATTATATGTAGATGTAAATAAAAAAAATCCCAGCTGATGGATATATAGCATCACTTTGAACTTTCTGCCCACATACTCCAGGGTGAGTGGTGCATCTCCTTAGATTCAAAGAGGTTCCAGAATCTTGGCTGAATTTCTCTCTCTTGGCAAGCTTGCCAACAAACGAAGGTTTTGTTTTTATGTCTGAGTAGTTGGCTCCTCCTTTGACAGGTATAGCTGATTGTTGATAATGTCTGGAAATTCATTGTATTTTCTCTGTCTTTCCAGAATTCCCCTACAGTAAATGACAGTTATTCTAGTGTGGTAAGTATTTAATTTAATACAAGCTTTGACCTTATATTCAGCACACTGTTTTATAGCACTAGTTTTGATTTGAATTTAAGCAATGGTCACTGACATTAAGCTTTAATCACTGGCTTTAAGCATAGATCATTGACAATAAACATAGATCATTGACAATAAAGATAGATCATTGACATTAAACATAGATCATTGACATTAAACATAGATCATTGACATTAAACATAGATCATAGACATTAAACATAGATCATAGACATTAAACATAGATCATTGACATTAAACATAGATCATAGACATTAAACATGGGTCACTGAAAATAAGTGCTGATCACTGGCATTAAGCATTGATTCCTGACATTAAGTATTGATCCCTGACATTAAGTATTGATCCCTGACATTAAGTATTGATCCCTGACATTAAGTATTGATCCCTGACATTAAGTATTGATCCCTGACATTAAGTATTGATCCCTGACATTAAGTATTGATCCGCGACATTAAGTATTGATCCCTGACATAAAGTATTGATCTGCGACATTAAGTATTGATCTCTGACATTAAGTATTGATCCGCGACATTAAGTATTGATCCCTGACATTAAGTATTGATACCTGACATTAAGTATTGATCCCTGACATTAAGTATTGATTCTTGACATTAAGTATTGATCCCTGACATAAAGTATTGATCTGCGACATTAAGTATTGATCCCTGACATTAAGTATTGATCCCTGACATTAAGTATTGATCCGCGACATTAAGTATTGATCCCTGACATAAAGTATTGATCTGCAACATTAAGTATTGATCCCTGACATTAAGTATTGATCCGCAACATTAAGTATTGATCCGCGACATTAAGTATTGAACTGCAACATTAAGTATTGATCCACGACATTAAGTATTGATCCCTGACATTAAGTATTGATCCCTGACATTAAGTATTGATCCCTGACATTAAGTATTGATCCGCGACATTAAGTATTGATCCTTGACATTAAGTATTGATCCCTGACATTAAGTATTGATCCCTGACATTAAGTATTGATCCACGACATTAAGTATTGATCCCTGACATTAAGTATTGATCTCTGACATTAAGTATTGATCCCTGACATTAAGTATTGATCCACGACATTAAGTATTGATCTGCGACATTAAGCATTGGTCATTGTCATTGTATTAATATATATATATATATATACCAAATTCCCAAACTGAATATTTCTCTATATGTTTTATAAAATTATTTTATAAGTATATCATACTGTATCCAAATGGTCTTGCCAGTGGCCATGAATACATTAATCTATCCATTTGTTTGTTAGTAACTTTTCTTATAAGTCATATATTCTTTCAAAGAAAGTCCTAGATACAGCTGCTGTAAAATAAAACACCATTCAATTTTAGTTTAAATGTGTAATTCTGAACCCAAAATAAGGGATTATAAATACATGTGGTTATAAGCAAAGTATTCTTTCTCTTTATTTAACAATCCTATCTTCTGAAAAATTACATTTAGAGCATATCCTTTCATCTCACCTATGTAAAATGTGACAGCTGCTTTTTATACTATATAGAATGTTGCTATGTGTGTTTTGTGTGCAAGTGTGTCCTAGTAATTGAATAATTGAAAGTTTGCCAAGGCAAGGCTGCTTATGTTGGTCATAACATGTATGAAGTGTGGTGGAGGTACCACTGGTAGTTATTGTTGATACTTAAACTGCAGACTGACACAACTGAAGAGTCAGCATCAGAGCGTCGTCGCCGGCAACGGCAAGAAGAAGAGGAAGAAGCAAGACGACAACAGGAAAGGGAGGAAGAAGAAAGACAGAGACAGGAGAGAGAAGAAGAGGAAAGAAGACAAAAAGAACTTAGAGAAGAAGAAGAAAGGAGAAGGAGGGAGCAGGAGGAAAACAATAGACGAAGGAGAGAAGAGGAGGAAGAAGAGAGAAGGACATTAGAAGAACAACAGCAAAGGGTATGTGATTCCATATATTCTTGATATTGTTAATTTAATTCATTGATTCCAACATGTACTCTTTCTTATTTTGTTATGCCTGGGGAAAAACACTGCTTTTATTTTTACAATTTGTATAAAAAGTTCATGTCTTATTTTCTGATGAGTAAGTGATTATGGTAAGATCATGGATATTATAGTGTTGTTCTTGTAAGAAAAAAAATTGTTTAAATCTAAACAATTAACTCTCAACCTGCTAAGCACAAATTAATCAGGATTAGGCCAAGAGTGTAGATCCAGCTACAGTTGAAAGCCGTCTGATCAGATCTGCTCTCTTTGCTGGCAAGAATCTGATAATACATGTATGTCTAGTTAAATGTCATGGTAATATCTAAAAAAACATATAATTATAAATGGTTATTAAAACATTAAAAGGTTAAGGGTAAAGAAAAATATGAAAGCAGTAATACAATAGTGTAGACAGAGGCCGTCTAAAGGTGAAAGTTTACAGTCTACATTGAGGTAGGTAAGGCATGGTGCATGGCAGGTATGTGTTGGTACTTCATGCTTTGAAAGTGGTACTATGGCAGATGTTTCTTGCAACCCAAACTGCCAGATTGCAGTATTTCTAAGATATTTCATATAAGATGTTATGATAGAAATTTAGCATTCTTGGCATGTCATAAAGTAGACAAAAACATTAATATTTGGAAGATTCAGTCTGTGAAAGAAGATTTTATTATTGTCTGTTTTCATTTATTGGCATGCTTGTTTGTTTTGTTAAGTATAATCAAGTTTTCTGTCTTTGTTTCTTGTACGTAGAGACAAATCTATTGACATGTTAATAGATAATAACTGATTTAACTTCCAAGTTAATTTTGTAATCTCTTAGCATTTCCTGTATAAATTATGTAATGTCAAAAATATGCTGATGCAAGAACAATAAGTAAAAATAATCATATTTTAGTCAATGTTCTCTGCTCTTATCACTATACATGTATGTATATTTGAAGCAGTTGATACCAATTAAATGTAACAATTAAAAGTTAATTGATTTCTTGTTTTGATAAACATTGTTTTGGTTCAAAAGGAAATGTAAAAACAGAAAATTGGTTTTTAAATTGTAGCTCTGCTGAAGATAGTAAGAAGATAAAACATACATATCAGGTCACAGGTTGGAACTAGCAAAGTTATTTTTAAAATGTCTTTTAAGGACAGGCTGAAACCAGTGAAGAAAATCAAGCAAATAAGTGCATGTGCATGATGTCCCCTTTTTGCATGCGACCCCCACCTGTTTGTTTCAGAACCAAGAAGTTCCAGACGATTCTGATGTTGAGTCTAATGACAGTTCTGATGAAGACTTTGACTCTGATGTGGAAGGTACCAGAAGGCAGCTGGCAGAGAAGCTGTACATTGAAGAGGATGTGGATGACACTGAAAGGCAGAGGGAGGCAGGACATGCTGCTAGGGACAGTAAGACAAAATCTGCCTGTTTGGATGACAAAGATGTTGTTGATATTTCTTGGCGCAGGATACATATAAGTGATTCAAGTGGGGGAAGTGATACAAAGTTGCCACCAACCATTGTGGAAATCAATAATAATAGTGTTTCTAGCAGTGGAAATAATAAAATTAGAGATAAATTGGATAAGTTTGAGCTTCTCAAAGATGAGGGTGAACAAGAGAGTGGGAAAAAGTTTCAGAGTAAAGTGTCAGTAAGTGTTGGACCTAAGAAAGAAGGCTTAAAGGGTAAACTGATGGTGTTTGAACAGGAAATGAAGGCTCATGAAGAGTCTGCAAGGGACACAACTAGATCTGGAGAGGACAGGTTGAAGGACAAGCCAGAGTTGGGCATTCTTGGTGCTGGAAAAGAAGAACTGAAAAACCGACTGCAGAAATTTGAACAGGAGATAAAAGAACAGGAACTAATGGCAAAGGATCCATATGGAGCACACAAGACCAGGCAGGAGGTAGGTTATATAATGATACCAATTAGTTAGTTGAGCAGATGTAACTTTGGACAGAAATAAAAATGATAATCTTAGAGAATATATATCATACATTTTAAGTGAGCCAACTGGCTCCGGACTTGTTGATTGCAGCCCTTTCATTGTCTTTACATTAAAGCTAATAGACATGATGTCTAGTTGCAAATATTTTCCACTCAGAAGCCCATGTAAAAAGAGAGTCACAATGGAAAAGATGGTTTAAATTATCTGAGAGTTAGAATTTCTGTATAATAAATAACATCATTAGCAGAGTACTTAAGATCACATATTGATATTCAAATACATTTTCTTTGAACTGTACACAACCTCTGAAATCTGTAATAGTAGTGTTCTGTGTTGATGTCTTTTTTTAAAGTAAATTTATCATTATATGTGCATACAGTAGATAGAATTCAAACATCATCTGCACGTGTAACAGATCAATCAATGTCCTATGCTCTTAAGCATATAAATAAATCAGCTGATTACAGGTCAATCCATGTCCCATGCTTTGTAGCATATACTTTGATCAGCTGATTACAGGTCAATCCATGTCCTATACTTTGTAGTATATACTTTGATCAGCTGATTACAGGTCAATCCATGTCCTATACTTTGTAGTATATACTTTGATCAGCTGATTACAGGTCAATCCATGTCCTATACTTTGTAGTATATACTTTGATTAGCTGATTACAGGTCAATCCATGTCCTATACTTTGTAGTATATACTTTGGTCAGCTGATTACAGGTCAATCCATGTCCTATACTTTGTAGCATATACTTTGATTAGCTGATTACAGCTCAATCCATGTCCTATGCTTTGTAGTATATACTTTGGTCAGCTGATTACAGGTCAATCCATGTCCCATGCTTTGTAGCATATACTTTGGTCAGCTGATTACAGGTCAATCCATGTCCCATGCTTTGTAGCATATACTTTGGTCAGCTGATTACAGGTCAATCCATGTCCTATACTTTGTAGTATATACTTTGGTCAGCTGATTACAGGTCAATCCATGTCCCATGCTTTGTAGCATATACTTTGGTCAGCTGATTACAGGTCAATCCATGTCCTATACTTTGTAGCATATACTTTGATTAGCTGATTACAGGTCAATCCATGTCCTATGCTTTGTAGCATATACTTTGGTCAGCTGATTACAGGTCAATCCATGTCCTATACTTTGTAGTATATACTTTGATTAGCTGATTACAGCTCAATCCATGTCCTATACTTTGTAGTATATACTTTGATCAGCTGATTACAGGTCAATCCATGTCCCATGCTTTGTAGTATATACTTTGGTCAGCTGATTACAGCTCAATCCATGTCCTAAGCTTTGTAGCATATACTTTGGTCAGCTGATTACAGGTCAATCCATGTCCTATACTTTGTAGTATATACTTTGATTAGCTGATTACAGCTCAATCCATGTCCTATGCTTTGTAGCATATACTTTGATCAGCTGATTACAGCTCAATCCATGTCCTAAGCTTTGTAGCATATACTTTGGTCAGCTGATTACAGGTCAATCCATGTCCTACGCTTTGTAGTATATACTTTGATCAGCTGATTACAGGTCAATCCATGTCCCATGCTTTGTAGCATATACTTTGGTCAGCTGACTACAGGTCAATCCATGTCCCATACTTTGTAGTATATACTTTGGTCAGCTGATTACAGGTCAATCCATGTCCTATACTTTGTAGCATATACTTTGGTCAGCTGATTACAGGTCAATCCATGTCCTATACTTTGTAGTATATACTTTGATTAGCTGATTACAGCTCAATCCATGTCCTATGCTTTGTAGCATATACTTTGATCAGCTGATTACAGCTCAATCCATGTCCTAAGCTTTGTAGCATATACTTTGGTCAGCTGATTACAGGTCAATCCATGTCCTACGCTTTGTAGTATATACTTTGATCAGCTGATTACAGGTCAATCCATGTCCCATGCTTTGTAGCATTTACTTTGGTCAGCTGACTACAGGTCAATCCATGTCCCATACTTTGTAGTATATACTTTGATCAGCTGATTACAGGTCAATCCATGTCCTAAGCTTTGTAGCATATACTTTGGTCAGCTGATTACAGGTCAATCCATGTCCTACGCTTTGTAGTATATACTTTGATTAGCTGATTACAGCTCAATCCATGTCCTATGCTTTGTAGCATATACTTTGATCAGCTGATTACAGCTCAATCCATGTCCCATGCTTTGTAGCATATACTTTGGTCAGCTGATTACAGGTCAATCCATGTCCTATGTTTTGTAGCATATACTTTGATCAGCTGATTACAGGTCAATCCATGTCCCATGCTTTGTAGTATATACTTTGATCAGCTGATTACAGGTCAATCCATGTCCTATACTTTGTAGTATAAACTTTGATCAGCTGACTACAGGTCAATTCATGTCCTAAGCTTTGTAGTATATACTTTGATCAGCTGATTACAGGTCAATCCATGTCCTATACTTTGTAGTATATACTTTGATCAGCTGATTACAGGTCAATCCATGTCCTATGTTTTGTAGCATATACTTTGATCAGCTGATTACAGGTCAATCCATGTCCCATGCTTTGTAGTATATACTTTGATCAGCTGATTACAGGTCAATCCATGTCCCATGCTTTGTAGCATATACTTTGATTAGCTGATTACAGGTCAATCCATGTCCCATGCTTTGTAGTATATACTTTGATCAGCTGATTACAGGTCAATCCATGTCCTATACTTTGTAGCATATACTTTGATCAGCTGATTACAGGTCAATCCATGTCCTATGCTTTGTAGTATATACTTTGATCAGCTGATTACAGGTCAATCCATGTCCCATGCTTTGTAGTATATACTTTGATCAGCTGATTACAGGTCAATCCATGTCCCATGCTTTGTAGCATATACTTTGGTCAGCTGATTACAGGTCAATCCATGTCCTATACTTTGTAGCATATACTTTGATCAGCTTATTACAGGTCAATCCATGTCCTATACTTTGTAGCATATACTTTGATCAGCTGATTACAGGTCAATCCATGTCCCATACTTTGTAGTATATACTTTGATCAGCTGACAACAGGTCAATCCATGTTCTAAGCTTTGTAGTATATACTTTGATCAGCTGATTACAGGCCAATCCATGTCCTATACTTTGTAGTATATACTTTGATCAGCTGACTACAGGTTAATCCATGTCCCATACTTTGTAGTATATACTTTGATCAGCTGATTACAGGTTAATCCATGTCCCATACTTTGTAGTATATACTTTGATCAGCTGATTACAGGTCAATCCATGTCCTAAGCTTTGTAGCATATACTTTGATTAGCTGATTACAGGTCAATCCATGTCCTACGCTTTGTAGTATATACTTTGATCAGCTGATTACAGGCCAATCCATGTCCTATACTTTGTAGTATATACTTTGATCAGCTGACTACAGGTTAATCCATGTCCCATACTTTGTAGTATATACTTTGATCAGCTGACAACAGGTCAATCCATGTCCTACGCTTTGTAGTATATACTTTGGTCAGCTGACTACAGGCCAATCCATGTCCTACGCTTTGTAGTATATACTTTGATCTGCTGATTACAGGTCAATCCATGTCCTAAGCTTTGTAGTATATACTTTGGTCAGCTGATTACAGGTCAATCCATGTCCTAAGCTTTGTAGTATATACTTTGGTCAGCTGATTACAGGTCAATCCATGTCCTAAGCTTTGTAGTATATACTTTGGTCAGCTGACTACAGGCCAATCCATGTCCTAAGCTTTGTAGCATATACTTTGATCAGCTGACTACAGGTCAATCCATGTCCTAAGCTTTGTAGTATATACTTTGGTCAGCTGATTACAGGTCAATCCATGTCCTAAGCTTTGTAGTATATACTTTGGTCAGCTGATTACAGGTCAATCCATGTCCTAAGCTTTGTAGTATATACTTTGGTCAGCTGATTACAGGTCAATCCATGTCCTAAGCTTTGTAGTATATACTTTGGTCAGCTGACAACAGGTCAATCAATGTCCCATGCTTTGTAGTATATACTTTGATCAGCTGACTACAGGTCAATCCATGTCCCATGCTTTGTAGTATATACTTTGATCAGCTGACAACAGGTCAATCCATGTCCTATACTTTGTAGTATATACTTTGGTCAGCTGACTACAGGTCAATCCATGTCCTATACTTTGTAGTATATACTTTGGTCAGCTGATTACAGGTCAATCCATGTCCTAAGCTTTGTAGTATATACTTTGATCATCCTACAACAGGTCAATCCATGTCCTATACTTTGTAGTATATACTTTGGTCAGCTGATTACAGGTCAATCCATGTCCCATCCTTTGTAGTATATACTTTGGTCAGCTGACTACAGGTCAATCCATGTCCTATACTTTGTAGTATATACTTTGGTCAGCTGATTACAGGTCAATCCATGTCCCATCCTTTGTAGTATATACTTTGGTCAGCTGACTACAGGTCAATCCATGTCCTAAGCTTTGTAGTATATACTTTGGTCAGCTGATTACAGGTCAATCCATGTCCTAAGCTTTGTAGTATATACTTTGGTCAGCTGACTACAGGTCAATCCATGTCCCATCCTTTGTAGTATATACTTTGGTCAGCTGACTACAGGTCAATCCATGTCCTACGCTTTGTAGCATATACTTTGATCTGCTGATTACAGGTCAATCCATGTCCTAAGCTTTGTAGTATATACTTTGGTCAGCTGATTACAGGTCAATCCATGTCCTAAGCTTTGTAGTATATACTTTGATCAGCTGACTACAGGTCAATCCATGTCCTAAGCTTTGTAGCATATACTATGATCAGCTGATTACAGGTCAATCCATGTCCTAAGCTTTGTAGTATATACTTTGGTCAGCTGATTACAGGTCAATCCATGTCCTAAGCTTTGTAGTATATACTATGATCAGCTGATTACAGGTCAATCCATGTTCTAAGCTTTGTAGCATATACTATGATCAGCTGATTACAGGTCAATCCATGTCCTATACTTTGTAGTATATACTTTGGTCAGCTGACTACAGGTCAATCCATGTCCCATGCTTTGTAGTATATACTTTGGTCAGCTGACTACAGGTCAATCCATGTCCTATACTTTGTAGTATATACTTTGATCAGCTGACTACAGGTCAATCCATGTCCTAAGCTTTGTAGCATATACTATGATCAGCTGATTACAGGTCAATCCATGTCCTAAGCTTTGTAGTATATACTTTGGTCAGCTGATTACAGGTCAATCCATGTCCTAAGCTTTGTAGTATATACTATGATCAGCTGATTACAGGTCAATCCATGTCCTAAGCTTTGTAGCATATACTATGATCAGCTGATTACAGGTCAATCCATGTCCTATACTTTGTAGTATATACTTTGGTCAGCTGACTACAGGTCAATCCATGTCCCATGCTTTGTAGTATATACTTTGGTCAGCTGACTACAGGTCAATCCATGTCCTATACTTTGTAGTATATACTTTGGTCAGCTGACTACAGGTCAATCCATGTCCCATACTTTGTAGTATATACTTTGATCAGCTGACTACAGGTCAATCCATGTCCTATACTTTGTAGTATATACTTTGATCAGCTGATTACAGGTCAATACATGTCCTATACTTTGTAGTATATACTTTGGTCAGCTGACTACAGGTCAATCCATGTCCCATGCTTTGTAGTATATACTTTGGTCAGCTGATTACAGGTCAATCCATGTCCTATACTTTGTAGTATATACTTTGATCAGCTGACTACAGGTCAATCCATGTCCCATGCTTTGTAGTATATACCTTGATCAGCTGATTACAGGTCAATCCATGTCCTAAGCTTTGTAGTATATGCCTTGATCAGCTGACTACAGGTCAATCCATGTCCCATGCTTTGTAGTATATACTTTGATCAGCTGACTACAGGTCAATCCATGTCCTACGCTTTGTAGTATATACTTTGATCAGCTGATTACAGGTCAATCCATGTCCTATACTTTATAGCATATACTTTGATCAGCTGACTACAGGTCAATCCATGTCCCATGCTTTGTAGTATATACCTTGATCAGCTGATTACAGGTCAATCCATGTCCTACGCTTTGTAGTATATACTTTGATCAGCTGACTACAGGTCAATCCATGTCCCATACTTTGTAGTATATACTTTGATCAGCTGACTACAGGTCAATCCATGTCCCATGCTTTGTAGTATATACTTTGATCAGCTGACAACAGGTCAATCCATGTCCTATGCTTTGTAGTATATACCTCGATCAGCTGACTACAGGTCAATCCATGTCCCAT
The DNA here is from genome assembly GCA_007844125.1 of Sinonovacula constricta. NCBI lineage: Eukaryota > Metazoa > Mollusca > Bivalvia > Cardiida > Solecurtidae > Sinonovacula > Sinonovacula constricta. The sequence continues at coordinate 45,245,154 of CM017568.1, read as the reverse complement.
GCTTTGTAGTATATACTTTGATCAGCTGATTACAGGTCAATCCATGTCCTAAGCTTTGTAGTATATACTTTGGTCAGCTGATTACAGGTCAATCCATGTCCTATACTTTGTAGTATATACTTTGATCAGCTGACTACAGGTCAATCCATGTCCTATACTTTGTAGTATAAACTTTGGTCAGCTGACTACAGGTCAATCCATGTCCCATACTTTGTAGTATATACTTTGATCAGCTGATTACAGGTCAATCCATGTCCTATACTTTGTAGTATAAACTTTGGTCAGCTGATTACAGGTCAATCCATGTCCTAAGCTTTGTAGTATATACTTTGATCAGCTGACTACAGGTCAATCCATGTCCTATACTTTGTAGTATAAACTTTGGTCAGCTGACAACAGGTCAATCCATGTCCTAAGCTTTGTAGTATATACTTTGATCAGCTGATTACAGGTCAATCCATGTCCTATACTTTGTAGTATATACTTTGGTCAGCTGATTACAGGTCAATCCATGTTCTAAGCTTTGTAGTATATACTTTGGTCAGCTGATTACAGGTCAATCCATGTCCCATACTTTGTAGTATATACTTTGATCAGCTGATTACAGGTCAATCCATGTCCCATACTTTGTAGCATATACTTTGATCAGCTGATTACAGGTCAATCCATGTCCTAAGCTTTGTAGTATATACTTTGGTCAGCTGATTACAGGTCAATCCATGTCCCATGCTTTGTAGCATATACTTTGGTCAGCTGATTACAGGTCAATCCATGTCCTAAGCTTTGTAGCATATACTTTGGTCAGCTGATTACAGGTCAATCCATGTCCTAAGCTTTGTAGTATATACTTTGGTCAGCTGATTACAGGTCAATCCATGTCCCATGCTTTGTAGCATATACTTTGATCAGCTGATTACAGGTCAATCCATGTCCTATACTTTGTAGCATATACTTTGGTCAGCTGATTACAGGTCAATCCATGTCCCATGCTTTGTAGCATATACTTTGATCAGCTGATTACAGGTCAATCCATGTCCTAAGCTTTGTAGCATATACTTTGATCAGCTGATTACAGGTCAATCCATGTCCTAAGCTTTGTAGTATATACTTTGATCAGCTGATTACAGGTCAATCCATGTCCCATGCTTTGTAGCATATACTTTGATTAGCTGATTACAGGTCAATCCATGTCCTATACTTTGTAGCATATACTTTGATCAGCTGATTACAGGTCAATCCATGTCCCATACTTTATAGTATATACTTTGGTCAGCTGATTACAGGTCAATCCATGTCCTAAGCTTTGTAGTATATACTTTGATCAGCTGACTACAGGTCAATCCATGTCCTATACTTTGTAGTATATACTTTGATCAGCTGACAACAGGTCAATCCATGTCCTATACTTTGTAGTATATACTTTGATCAGCTGATTACAGCTCAATCCATGTCCCATACTTTGTAGTATATACTTTGATCAGCTGATTACAGGTCAATCCATGTCCTAAGCTTTGTAGTATATACTTTGATCAGCTGATTACAGGTCAATCCATGTCCCATGCTTTGTAGTATATACTTTGATCAGCTGATTACAGGTCAATCCATGTCCTATACTTTGTAGTATATACTTTGGTCAGCTGATTACAGGTCAATCCATGTCCTATACTTTGTAGTATATACTTTGATCAGCTGACTACAGGTCAAACCATGTCCCATGCTTTGTAGTATATACTTTGATCAGCTGATTACAGGTCAATCCATGTCCTAAGCTTTGTAGTATATACTTTGATCAGCTGATTACAGGTCAATCCATGTCCCATGCTTTGTAGTATATACTTTGATCAGCTGATTACAGGTCAATCCATGTCCTATACTTTGTAGTATATACTTTGGTCAGCTGATTACAGGTCAATCCATGTCCTATACTTTGTAGTATATACTTTGATCAGCTGACTACAGGTCAAACCATGTCCCATGCTTTGTAGTATATACTTTGATCAGCTGATTACAGGTCAATCCATGTCCCATGCTTTGTAGTATATACTTTGATCAGCTGATTACAGGTCAATCCATGTCCTAAGCTTTGTAGTATATACTTTGATCAGCTGATTACAGGTCAATCCATGTCCTATACTTTGTAGCATATACTTTGGTCAGCTGATTACAGGTCAATCCATGTCCCATGCTTTGTAGTATATACTTTGATCAGCTGATTACAGGTCAATCCATGTCCTAAGCTTTGTAGTATATACTTTGATCAGCTGATTACAGGTCAATCCATGTCCCATGCTTTGTAGCATATACTTTGATCAGCTGATTACAGGTCAATCCATGTCCCATGCTTTGTAGCATATACTTTGATCAGCTGATTACAGGTCAATCCATGTCCCATGCTTTGTAGTATATACTTTGATCAGCTGACTACAGGTCAATCCATGTCCCATGCTTTGTAGTATATACTTTGATCAGCTGATTTCAGGTCAATCCATGTCCTATACTTTGTAGCATATACTTTGATCAGCTGATTACAGGTCAATTCATGTCCTGTGCTTTGTAGCATATACTTTGGTCAGCTGATTACAGGTCAAACCATGTCCCATGCTTTGTAGTATATACTTTGATCAGCTGATTACAGGTCAATCCATGTCCCATGCTTTGTAGTATATACTTTGATCAGCTGATTACAGGTCAATCCATGTCCTAAGCTTTGTAGTATATACTTTGATCAGCTGATTACAGGTCAATCCATGTCCTATACTTTGTAGCATATACTTTGGTCAGCTGATTACAGGTCAATCCATGTCCCATGCTTTGTAGCATATACTTTGGTCAGCTGATTACAGGTCAATCCATGTCCTAAGCTTTGTAGCATATACTTTGATCAGCTGATTACAGGTCAATCCATGTCCCATACTTTGTAGTATATACTTTGGTCAGCTGATTACAGGTCAATCCATGTCCCATACTTTGTAGTATATACTTTGATCATCCTACAACAGGTCAATCCATGTCCCATACTTTGTAGTATATACTTTGGTCAGCTGATTACAGGTCAATCCATGTCCCATACTTTGTAGTATATACTTTGATCATCCTACAACAGGTCAATCCATGTCTTAAGCTTTGTAGTTTATACTTTGATCAGCTGATTACAGGTCAATCCATGTCCTACGCTTTGTAGTATATACTTTGGTCAGCTGATTACAGGTCAATCCATGTCCTACGCTTTGTAGCATATACTTTGATCAGCTTATTACAGGTCAATCCATGTCCCATGCTTTGTAGCATATACTTTGATCAGCTGATTACAGGTCAATCCATGTCCTATACTTTGTAGTATATACTTTGATCAGCTGATTACAGGTCAATCCATGTCCCATGCTTTCTTGTCAATACTTTAATCAGTTCGGAAGCTATGACTTTATTATTTTCATTGTTGTTGTTATTGAAGTACAAATTGTAAAGTAGCAGTACTTTGTACCAGTTGATCATGTTTGACACTACTCAAAGAACCATTTGCACTAGAGAACCCATAATTCAAAAGTTTTATTTTCAGTGTTTTTAAGGGATAATGGCCCTGTTTAAATCTGCATTTATTGAAGGATTTTGTAATTATTAACCATGTGGTTGCCAAATGCATATTAATAAGGCTGAGGCAGATAGTGTAGATTCCGTTCAGCCAGCTATGAGAGGATCTGCAGTTCATACTACTGAGTCCCCAGCAGTCAAACCTATCACCCTGTCATGAAGTTTTTACCAAATAACTCAGAATTCAGTGTCAGTTATTAACAAATGTAGAAGGCTTAGAGATAAGTAATTCTGCATTTTAGAAACAGTTTGTTAGAAACAGATGTTTTTTTATGGTATGTAATATATTTAATATGAATATTATACTTATAAACAACTTAAAATCTATAAGTAATTTCTTTTATGGGTTTTCATTAATTTTCCTTAGTGCTTTGCTAGGAAAATGATTATTAAAGGGCTATAATAAAGTTTCAACTTCATCTGAGTAGTTAAAGAAGTTATTATCTATCTTCTTATTAACACTGATTATGTTTAATTTAAGCAGCTGGTTTCACCATTATTTGGTTTCCCTGTTGCAGTTGTGATCCAAGTCATTTATTTATTTAAGTCAGCTTCTTCAAGCAATCTCTTTTGAGAGAGTTACAAAAACTTAACTGCACCCAGAATAAATCTTCATTACCCATGTAAGAACCTGCAAAAGAGCTGATTACACAAATTCATATGATTGTAAACTTTAGTTTGTTTTCTTTCAATGGCAATGCAATTTGTAGCTTCAACAATTGTTTGTTCTTGCCTGTTAGGTATCATTTCATTGAGGCTTCATGGCAATTTTCTGGCAGATCTCAAAGAGATCTGTTTTGTGGTTATGAGAAGCACAACACAGGATATGTGGAAAGTCAACATTGACGAGAGAGGAAATTGAACTCTTAGGCAAATGAACCAATAACAGTTGGTTGCCATCTTTCTGGATTTTATGTGTGCTGTACAGTTTTTGCCTACTAGATGTTCTCTTAGATTACACAATTTTACCTTAAGTCTTAGAAGGGTATCACAGAAGTTGTGTTTGTTGTCTATAATTACAAGTCATATATGTGCAGGGGCAACTGGTGTATCTGGTAGGAAAGTAGTATTTTAGAACCAACATTCATTCTAGCCAAGGTAATATTGTAGATTCTACCACAAGGTAACAACCATGATATTTTGAAATCACTTAAAAAATAATTTCCCATGTATTGTTCACATCACGTGATCTCATTTTGTATAGTCTCATCACTGTCCAGACAATATTGACATCAACCATCCTATTTCTGATTCTTTTATTTTACCTCATTGCCATTCAAACAAATTTTGACAAGAATATTAAATCATAGTTACTTGCCTGCTCTTGTAATGAAATAACTTCCGTTAATAATTTTTTGGACATTTTTTACTGCTAGAAACACAATATATGGGGGCTTTATTGGAGCCATGGCTATTCATCAGTTGGTTGGTCAGTCTGCTGACTATAATGGTCCCTGCTTCCTCTCAGCTTTCATGTTGGTATTTTAATGACTTTTAACAAGGGCATATTACTGACAGGGTTATGTCCCTGACAGGGGCATATCATTGACAGGGTCACATCACTATCACTGACAGGGGCATATCATTGACAAGGGCATATCATTGATAAGGGAATATCATTGACAAGAGAATATACTGACAAGGCCTTATCTTAGACTAGGGCATATCATTGACAAGGGCATATCATTGACAGGGGAATATCATTGACAGAGGCATACCATTGACAAGGGCATATCATTTACAAGGGCATATCATTTACAAGGGCATATCATTGACAAGGGAATATCATTGACAAGGTAATATCATTGACAAGGGCATATCATTTACAAGGGCATATCATTGATAAGGGAATATACTGACAAGGGAATATCCATGACAAGGGAATACCATTGACAGGGGAATATCTTTGACAAGGGATTATACTGACAAGGGAATATACTGACAAGGGAATATCATTAACAAGGGAATATCTTAGACAAGGGAATATCTTTGACAGGAGCATATCATTGGCAGGGGCATATCTTTGACAGGGGCATATCATTGGCAGGGGCATATCTTTGACAGGAGCATATCATTGGCAGGGGCATATCTTTGACAGGGGCATATCATTGGCAGGGGCATATCTTTGATAAGGGAATATACTGACAAGGGAATATCCTTGACAAGGGAATACCATTGACAAGGGAATATCATTGACAAGGGAATATACTGACAAGGGAATATACTGACAAGGGAATATCCTTGACAAGGGAATACATTGACAGGGGAATATCATTAACAAGGGAATATCATTAACAAGGGAATATCATAGACAAGGGAATATCTTTGACAGGGGCATATCATTGGCAGGGTCATATCACTGACAGAGGCATATCATTGGCAGGGTCATATCACTGACAGAGGCATATCATTGGCAGGGGCATATCTTTGACAGGGGCATATCACTGACTCATCACGACTTACTCAATTTTAACTTAGTTATGGTCCTTTATTATCTTCAGTAACAGTAACTATGGCAAAGCAGTATCTGGAGGTATCATTTTCAACCATAGTTTTTTGGTAATTTAGAATTTCAGTGTTAAGTTTGTCCTTTTCATAATATTCTACATTTATGTATGACTGTGTGATGCAAAGATACAACAATTGAGTTCGAAATATAGATCTGCTGCTTTCATGTCTTTTATAATGAAGACATGCATATCATTAAAAATTTCCACAGTACATGTTAGACTGCAGACTTCTCTACTGCATTGCTGAATTTAATACAGAATTGTGTCTGTGGGTATTATTTTCAATATTTACTTAATGAATAAAAACTGAGTCAGTCAAGTAATGTTTGAATCCAGTACATATGCTGTATCTAACAGTACTATAGCTTAGCCATAATTATATGTCATAATTTATAATGTTTTAGAGCATGAACAACATTAATTATGTGTTTGTCTGATTTACACCATACATTTATTTATTCAGCAGTAAGCATAACTCACACATGAATACCACCAGCATATATTGTCTCTGTACATTTGGCTACTGCTATATGTTTTAACTTTAGCTGATTTTTCTTACTTTCATTTTTAAATGTAATTTATTTGCTTTATATATATTCATGGAATCATTTGTATTCTGTACATAATTATTAATAAATATTTTAATGTCTTGTGTCGGAATATAAACATAAATGAATGTATATATTAACAAAACTTAATATTTTAGTGTTTTTTAGCATTTTCATGAAATATAAGATGACAAACTTTAAGACAGTTTTAAAAAGCATTTATTGCCCCCAAAAAATATGAGGAGAGATGAACAACAACTTTAAGTACTTGTGGTATGTGTGTGTACCATCTACTGTAGAGATGAGGGTGTATTACATCTCTGTATGTTCTGCATTGCAGCCTGCTATGATCACCCCTCCCTCCCAGAAACTTTCTGCCAAACTTCAGCAGTTTGAGAGTGTAGCCAAATCACAGGCTGGTACAAAAGCCTCTTCAAGAAATGTGCAGGTAAATCCACTTTGTCAGTCAGTATAAGAAAAGTTGTAAATATGCTGGAAAAAAAAATCTGGCCTTTATTTCTGGTTCTGTAAATTGATCAATAGCATCTATTTCTTGTTTTGTTTTGGTTTGTCCACTTTCTACAAACAAGTTTTTATTGTTTTTGGTCATTTTTCAGTAGCTTTTATCTAATGTTTTGTATAATTTGTGTATCTTTCCATTACTATACATGCAACACTTTCCACTGTGGGGAAAGTTAAAAATTGAAATCTCATAAATGGACCTCTGCTGATTTCTGGCCTTTATTGTTTTCTGCAAAACTATTATACTCAGGAGAATAGTGCATAAATACACATAAAAATACAGCAGTTTGCACAAACTAGAAGTACCCTTGTGGTAGACATTCTTTAAACATTTAAGGTGATGTGTTTCAACATGTGATAACCAGATGTTAAAGTGAGTTATATGTATTACATTGAGTTTGAAGTTATGAACCATTTCCAATAGAATACATCAACCCAGTCTCTGAAACATAACCAGTATAGAAAGATAGATCATGTGAACTAACTCATGCAGCAATCTTCGGGAATGATGACAGACAGTATTGTTTCTTGATCCATACACTGCTGCTTTTTGTCCATTAAAATGAAAGTAAATTACTTACAACTTTTTCTTGAAAGTGGACATTTTGTCCTCCAAGAAATGTTTGTAATTGCATTCCTTTATTTATCTGTTAATGATACTTAAACCTGTTGCATTTTAGCTTTTTTTTTCATATGTATTTATACCTTTTCAATTTTGTGTGTTTAAAAAGTGAACCTTGTAGTCCACTTTAAAAAGAACACTTTAAACAATAGATTTTCTACCGAACACTGTGCTTTGCCTGCTAACAATCCCTTGTTTCCATTTACTCTCTAGATAGCATTTGTCATCTGACTTTTTTTTAATAATCTTCAATAGCATTTAGTTCTCATACTGTGACCTCCATCTTTGCCATCTAGTCTTGTTTCTTTGCTCATTGTGAAAGATTTTATGGGGCTTCATTCTTTGGGAGTGCAAGCTTTGATGTAGTTTTGTATATTTATCTTCTACAATTTATGTTATTTAGACATTTCATATCTGTTCAGTTCACATTTAGCTGATATTTATGTCAAGAACTGGCAGGAGATGTTTTTATCCCTTATCTCATGTCCTGATGGCAGGATTGCAGCTGGGTTTGAAATCCTGATGGCAGGATTGCAGCTGGGTTTGAAATCCTAATGGCAGGATTGCAGCTGGATTTGAAATCCTAATGGCAGGATTGCAGCTGGGTTTGAAATCCTAATGGCAGGATTGCAGCTGGATTTGAAATCCTAATAGCAGGATTTGAAATCCTGACTGCATTATCACACTGATTGCTGAATCATTTTTTTTAACCTTTATTTGATTAAAGCATTCAGATTGCTGAAAAAACAATTTAAGTTGAATATTTTTATATCTATTGAGATATCAATATTTAAACAAGACTCACTGCTGGGACAGGATGCTTAAGATTGCTGTTTCCACTCTGGTGTTTTATGCTCTGATTTTATTTTTTAAGAGATGTCTTTAAAAAATAAGTTACAATCTTTGAACAAGTGTCATAAACCTCAGCAGATTAGAAATGTATGTAAAGAATGTTCTTGAATTTCAAAACCCAATATGTCGAAAGAGAATGAGTGAAGAGGTACACAAAGTTTAAACTATGTCAGTTGCTAGGCTAAACACAGCTATGGAAGTACCAATTGTAAAACTTGTAATAATATATTATTCACCATCAAAGTGTCTTGCAGTAACTTTCATTCTTCTTAACATTAAAAGAATAAAGATCCTTTTTAACAAGTGAAAATCATACATGTTTGGAATTTTAGCATTAATATTTGAGCAAAAAATGAAGTGATTTTTTTTTTGGCAAAGCTTCCTGCATTCCATGCTGTAAGGGTTGATCCAAAATTGATGTCACCCTGCTTGTACATTGCCTTGTGAATATTATAAAGTTATATGAACTGGATAACTCCAGTGTATTTCCAACAACTAAGCAACAAGATTTTGATAGTTATTTTAAAAACTGAATGAATGCCTTATTAATACAGATATCAGGCAAGAATGAACACTGAAAACTGTCAAATGTCAGCAATGTCTGGTACATCACATTGACTCATGATGGTATGCATCACATTTTGTGCCTCCATGACATTAAAACAAAAGATATTTACCACACCTCTTGCTACAAGTATTTGTTGCCAAGTGTTAATAGATAACAGGTATACATGAAACTATTACTGTTGTTGCCTTTATGGCTGTTGTGTTCTACATTACCATGGTGACAATGTCAAGGTCGTGGTGATGTGGCGCTTCTAAAGCCTGTGTCCTTCAGCTCTGTTGTGTGTTGTTGTGACACAAAGACAGTAATGAAGAACATCTCACAGTTATTAATTGTCCTGTGCTTGTTTGTCTACACAATTTTTGTCTGCTGTATAGTAACTGATATTTTCCACTGACATTCAACAGCTGTTATTGCTGCTTTCGATCCTATGTTTTTGCAAATTCCTTTCATAAAGATGATGTTTGTAAGGAAATAGAGTAATAAAATGGAATATAATGTTGCCTGCAAGAATTTACCCATCTGGAAGTAAACATGTCTGTAGATAATAAATTATACCATTGTATTGCAGGTTTCTCTACAACATTTCTTTCATTAAAAATTGTTAATATTGATCATAAAGCTTCTTTAACTTTAGTTATGTTGTTGATCAAAAACACATTCAAGTCCTAAAATCTCTCCATAAGAATGATTCATTAATTTTCTGCAAATACTAATTTTATTTTTAGTCTGTATACTATCCAGCTCATATAGTAAACTTAAGCAACATGCTGTGCATTTGTGTATTGGGTAATGAAATTGAGAACTAACAAAACTTTTGTGTAGACAAAACTGTGTACATATTTTTGAATTCTTTCATGAAAGTGGAATTCTATTACAGAAATATATACTAATAAGACGGTTTGTGTATAAACATGACCATCATGTTATTTCATGGTAATTGTGAAAAGCTGTGCAACTCCATCTACATGCTTTGGAATAATGTGTTTTCCCAGTTTTGAAAGAACACCCTACCTCATGAACATATGGTACTTATAAGCCATTGAATACCTCCCTTGATCAGCTGAAGGGCTTGGCACAATGTCATGTTTTTTTTTTCCCATTCTGCTTGGTACAGAACCACAATCAGCACGTTCTGGGTGTATAAATGATGCTCCGAAGTAGAACAATAAGTTATGCTGACTAAGACCTCTGTATACAATACGAGTTATTATAATAAAAGGCAAAAAACATCAGTTTTTTAGCAATTATAACTTTAAAGTTCTTTGAATATATTAAAAAAGGTTTACTCTAAAGTTCCTAACTATCATTTCCTATCTTTGCTACATCAACTATCACCATTGTTAAAGTAACATGCTTATAAATGTCATTTTTGTTGAAGCCAGTTGTTATTTGTCTTTATTCTGTGTGTAATAGAACTTTTTATATGTTCTATCACTAACATGATATGTAGGTATGTATTATAAACACTGTTCAACTTGATATTTTCTTTGCAAGACTAAAAACTGAATTGTTAAACGACAGTTCCATAGCATCAAGTTGCTATTGGTGTAGTTGATTTCAAACAATGTTTTCAGAGATATTTTACCTCAATGATTCAGGTGAATGTTTTTATTGCATACTAGCTTGAATGTTTTTATTACATACTAGCTTGAGTTAGAGCAGATTGGTAGCCGGAGAGACGAGAGACAGAATATCCTGGGTCGCTGGAGTTCTAGTGAATCTCAGATCAATGTAAGGCACACTTATAAATGCTGAGGTGAAAGTCCATATGTTTGGCAGCAGAACTGCAGGGACAAGGCAGTATCAGTTTTTTAAATGGCACACCTGTGATAAAACATTTTTCAAAATCCGCATATGTGATTTGGTAAACAGAAAATCATACTTTTATTCATATACACTGAAAGGAGGACATTAAAAAAAACCAGTTTGCTAGGGATTTTGAGGAGTCAGTAGGCATTATTTGGTCATATTTTCAATTTGAAATTATATCCCAGTTTTTGCAAAAAAAAATTTATGAATTCTTATTTTAATCAAAATCAATATTTTTTAAAAGAGATTCATTACGAACTGTTGATTAGTTATATATTTATGCATACACTCATTAAAAAACATCACCTCTTTGTATACTTTAATACAGAAAATGTCCCAAATCAATGTTGTTTGTGGATTTTTACCACCTTAAAACACCTCTGTGCTCTGCTCCACTGCTGTCCTGCTGCTGTCAGCTTGCCATACTGGTGACTTGTTGCTACAGCATATACCGGTATATAAACTTTCACCTTCAGGTTCATGGTGGCTTTTATACTAATACAGCCTTTGGTTTGATTCTCATGCTCAAGGATTTGTGCCACACCATGTCTTGATCAAACCAACAGTTCATTTCTATTGGACGGGGTGCCAGAGGTAGAGTCGCCGATTTGTAACTCCTCTGACTGCTTAGCTCTCACCGCGTGGGTTCCAGTCCTGTTCAGGGCGATGGACTTAATGTGGAAAGGTCTTCCAGCTGATCTTCGGTGTGCAGATGGTTCTACCCAGACATTTGTCTGGGGTCTTCCTCAACCAAAGTAGCTGGATGTCGCTACAATGATCATAATTGGTTGCAGTGATATATCACAAAAACAAATAAACAAACATTTTTATTGGAGTCCTTGCAATACAACTGCAGAAAATGTTGTCTCTGCATGTCTTAAAGAATAAGGTTGTGATTGGTACCCATTTTGGGGTTATTTACCAAAAACAAGTATAGTTTTAGATCATGTGTTTTATATTGCTTTGTGACATTAATCCTTTTTTAAATAGTTTACCTTGGTGGACAGCATTTTCTTAATTTTGTAAAGTGAATAAAAAAATAAAGTCTTATTAACAAAATAATTGTTTTTACTAAAAATTGAAAAATAACGAAATAATACAAAAATTATGGGGTGCTAGCAATTAATCTCACACCTTACTGATAGATGCTACATTGATGCCATTCTTAGATATTGTTAACTATTCATTCAACACCGCTGTTATGAAGGTCAATGGATTTCATTTTTTTTTGTCCATGTAAACCAACTAACAGACAGGATATCTACCGGTATGTGTTAAACAAACAATTGATATGAAAGCCACCATGATAGTACACAATGGTTATGAAGCTGGTTTTAGAGAACACTTTAACCTTGCTGCACTTGTGTGATTGACCATGTTGTTCAAGCAAAAATGTACTAAAATCATGCCATTTTTGTTAACAATTTGAGCATTGATGTGTTTTGTGTTTGTGACAAGAGAGAGCCTCACATTGTATTTTTCATGTGCTGACAGCCTTTGTAAATGTGGATTCTGTCTGGTCAATTTACATGATGATTTAGAAATGGTTACTGCAATGAGGTCATTTTGTGCAGTGAAAAGTTGGTGTGTTAATTGTATGTTTGTTGGTGAGTGGAGACTATGAGAGTCTGTCTATGTTTTATTGCTTAACATCTGTGATTATACATGTTTGTAAAGAGAATGTAAACCTAGTTGATGTATCAATGTTTTTCTATAATATTGATAAACATAGTACCTCCTGTACTGTAAACGTGTATAAATTCAACATTTTCTTTCTTTGCCTGTTCAAATTCCATCCTTGCCTATATTACCCGTATAAAACTACCTTCATTTTAATTCAGCCACATTTCTAAGCACTAACAATGACTGGGTGAAAAAAGACTAAATACAGCCAATGATACTTTTAAATGTGATAGTTACATTTTTATAGAACATCTTGTTGCATTGAATCACAATAAAAGGCTGCTGGCTGCAGCTGAAGCAAGAGCTAAAATGGCATGTATTTGCTGAGCTAAATGACTCATGCTTATTGGTGCTTCTGTTCAAGCTCAGGAAAACAGACCCATTATGTAATGAAGCTTTCTTTTTTATTCAGTTCTGTGTTATTTATAACCTGCACCCAGGCGCGTTTCTGCCATTACGCACTTTACGCACGTGCGTAACCTCTATTTGAAAAATCTAAAATCTAAAAGTACCAAAAGGACTACGAAAGTCGATGCTTAACCCGGGTTAGGAATGCTATATTTTATTTTCATAGTTTCTATGTTATAAAATCTTATTACCAGACCAGTCACGTTGAAAAGGTTTAAAATAATTAAAGTTATACAAGTCAAATTTTAGTCATTCATATTTTGCGTTAAGTTCCTCGCGTGTCCGCATTTTACCTGTTATTCAGTAAAAAAGAACTGAATATATTCAAAAGTATTACTACAAAGGTTATTCCCCTTGTAATTGTGCGTAACTTCAAAAAGGGCCCAGATACGCGCCTGTATACAACCTTTCTTTTGTTGAAAATATTTTTTTCTGTATCAATATGACAATAGTCTCTTACGATATTTTTTTTAATAATATAAGATAGTTTTATGTAAAGAATATTTAGAAATTTACAAATATGTAAATAGTTAATATGATTAAAATTCATGCTATATTATTTTAGGTTATTTATTATTACTGATTTCCTTTTTACAGTTTTGTGATTACATATTCCATTAGTAATATGAAACTATTTCATTTGTTTCTACTATTTTATAAACTCAATCTACATTGTGAATGCAAGATAACAATATAAAATACCAGTAATAAAATGATCACTTATATATTTGTTTCAGAAGACAGAGAAACGGCAACCAAAGAAAACTGTTATGGAAAGATGGAGGTCTGTTGAGAAACAGGTATGGACAATCTTGTTGTGAGTTAGCATTGCAAAAGGGGAACTATTGAAAACATTTAAGACAGTTAATCTCTTGCCTTTAATAATAAAAATATTATGTACAAATAAACTAAAGGAGCAAAGAAGGAATGCACTATTAATTTAATACCAGTGTAGGAAATTGCCTTAATGTTTTATATTATACTAAATATTAAATTCATCTAAGAGATAAGAAAGAAGAAAAGATACTCAAATATTTATTTATGTTGATTTGTAAAGTAGAACATTTCAATCATGTTTAGAAATGTTGTAACCATAAGCTTGCTCAGCACAAATTGTAGTGCAGATCCTTATCAGACTGCCCACACTAGGCAGCATGCTGATCTGGATCTACAAATGTTGGCTCACAAGACTTAAGCAGTATATCTAGGCACCTTTGTATGTCAATGTAAGAAGATGACTCAGAATTAGTCTGGGTTATAAATGCAAGTTGCAAGCTAATGGTTCATGTATGTTTATTGAATCCCACACAGATCAAGGTTAATGTTCTATATTCCTTCTTCCATAGGAGACCCCGGTTGTTGTTCCCAAAACTCCCACTGCAAAGACAGAAGTCCTCACAAAGCGTTTGTCAGGCAACACTGAATTCATTGCACATCGATTCTTAGAGAAAGCCTCAAAGAGCATAGATGAGTCTGTTACATCACCCAAATCAGCAAGTGTCGTTAACACTGAACACAGCAACTTCAATTTTAACAACACATATGCGGAGTCCAATGGTGCTAAAGGAAAACCCTATATAAATGAGAACCAGACTGATATTTCGAGCCCCTCGCCAGGGAGCCAGTCTGGGTCAAAGGTCATCACAGTAATATGGCCACTGGAAGGAGGAATGCCAAGAGTTGTGAACAATGTGCACAGTCGAGGATCCAGCTTGGATAACTCCTACCATAGCAGGGGATCTAGTTTAGATGTAGGTGACTGTGGTAAATAAAGCTGGCATAAAGCTTATGTTGCTCTTAAAATATGTGCTATCTGAATACTGGTTAAACCCAGAAGGTGAAAACTAGAGCTAAAAATCACAGAAAATAAACATAATTATTCTTTAAAAGTTTCCACAGCTTTATAATTTAATTTTCAATTTATTTATTTTTATTTTTGAAAAGACTAGGTTTCATATGTAACTGTAGCTTAATGCAATAAGTCATTTTTATGTATATTGCATTTTTAAAGAGAAATAATTTTAAGAGATAATTTTAAAAAAATCCAAAAAACTTCTCTCTATTTCAGATTTGTAAGACAAGAAGGAACAGTTATTTTAGCATGTTCTCTTTAATAAAGCATGTAACATTGTGTGAAGCATGCTTAAGTGGCCTCTTCGTAATTCATAGTTTATATTTAAGAGCACTAAGAAGATTCCATTTTATATATGAAAAGTCAAGAGTCACAAAGTTTTCTGCATGCCATTGCTTTCTCTTCTTTAAGCCCTTTGTATTGTACTTGAAATAGTACCCCCAACCTGTTGTTTGATTGAAAATCTTTCTATATATATATATATGTGCATTAATCTTGGTTACTTCCACGAGCTCTTCGCACCATTTGTAGTTTATTTGACAAACCCTTAATGGTTTAAGAATTTTTATAGAACTTGAGACAAAGTTTGCTATTGTGTTCACTAGTTTGCATGTGTTGCTGTTTCTGTTTGCATGTTGTATGAGGCAGAACTCTTCCGAGACTTCAGGGCGATACTCTCAACTTGACCAGGTGAGTGTGTTGATAACTGCAAAGACAATACAACACCTTGATTTATGTTTCAACTGTGATAAACAATCACCTATATTAAGAATCCTAGTAGTTGTGAATATCACTCCGAAAGATTTGCAGTAATACATGTAGCAATTTAAATACAGTTTCATGTATACATTGAATGAATACGTGTCCTATAATATATGTTACATGCTAAATTGAATATATATGTTTTTCTTAGACATTGTTGATCAGAATTTGAATTCTTTGCTTATCCTTCAGTTACATTTAAGGCATTGTTTTGACAGTCTTAGGCAAGCTTAACTAGTATGTCCTAAAAGTAGGACCACATGACAATTCATGGGCAGTGCCTTGTTGTTATTATAGTAATACATTTATAACTAATGTTAATGTTAATGTAAAACATATTTGTGCACATTCTTGAGGTTTTTAGCTGTGAGCACACTTATTGTAAATATATCTGCCCCAGGCTAATAAATTGGATCCAGCTCCGAATAATACTCAATGTGTCTTGTTGAAGTCCTTACCATGCATCTGAGTACCATGGCTGACATGTGGGGATCACTTTGTCTTTCACTATTAGTGTCTCACACTTAATTGTATGGAGCATAACTGTTGGATGATTGGCTACAGCCTTGAAACATGGATACCTTTAATGTGTAGAAGTGAGGGCACAAAAACGGTAACTCCAGTATTCTTATTCTCAAGTTATCTTTCAGGTGATTTTTCAACCATACATTAACCATTTTTCAGACATGCTGGAATGCAAAATTTCATGAAACACCCATCAATGTTAATAACCATTACATAATTCTTTGCTATTCATACATTTATGCATAGGATACAAAATGAACTGAAATACAACTTTCTAGCAAAAAAAGAAAGATCTGCCAGTGAGCTGGCGGAACTGGATCTACCCTATTTGCCAAGGCAAGATTAAGCTCAGCAGGCTTATAGTTAGAGATGAGACATCTGTATGAGACATCTGTAAAACACATACATTCCAGGCATCTGTTGGACACATATCTTGGACACATATGTGAAACGTCCCTAGGGCACATCTGTCTGACACATCTGTCTGACACATATGTAGGACACATATGTAGGACACATATGTAGGACACATATGTAGGACACATATGTGAAACGTCCCTAGGGCACATCTGTCTGACACATCTGTCTGACACATCTGTCTGACACATATGTAGAACACATATGTAGAACACATATGTAGCACACATATGTAGGACACATATGTAGGACACATATGTAGGACACATATGTGAAACGTCCCTAGGGCACATCTGTCTGACACATCTGTAGAACACATATGTAGAACACATATGTAGAACACATATGTAGGACACATATGTAGGACACATGTGAAACAGTTGTAGGACACATGTGTGACACATCTTTAGGGCACCTCCTTATAACATATGTATGACACATTTGTATGACTCTTCTTGTAGGAGGAAGAGGAGCGTTTAGAGGCTGAAAGACTAGAAAGGGAAAAAGAAGAACAAGTAAGTACTTTGTTTAACTTCCGTTCACAAACACTCTAAAATTGAAGTTCATTTTAAGAGATGATTGAAAAGAGAATATTCCACTTTCCCTCTACTTCACTGTGAACATGTAGAAGTTTTGTTTAATAATTCTGACAGAAAAAAGGATGTATGCTTTCCCCAACAATACAAAACTTTACTAATTTAATCTATTAATAGCTATTACAAAAATTTATGTAATGTTCTTCTCTATAGTTTGAGTTTTTTAATGAATATCAGAACACTTCCCTTACAGTTTATGAATTAAATCTTGTTTACCTTTTTTAAATAGATGTGACAACTTCGGAGTATCTGATACAAAATATAGTTACTGATGAACACAGGTTTGTCTATATGTGGTTTATTTGGCTAATTTTTGATGATATTTAGTGTGAATGAATTGTTTTGTTGCTAGGCAGCAAGAATGGCTGAAGAACAACAAAAGAAGAGGGCGAAGAGAAAGGGTCTGGGAGGGTTGACCCCAGAGAAGAAGAAGAAACTTAAGGTAAGATAAAGTTGTTAAATAAAAAACTAAGTATTACAGTTTAAAAAGTCAAGTCAATTTTGATCAGGGCTGCCTGTGGCATAGTAGTAGAGTTGCTGATTTGTAAGTTCTCTGACTGTTTCGCCTCTCTACACGTGGGTTCGAGTCTCATTCGGGGCAAGGGACTTAATATGGGAAGGTCTTCCAGCTGACTTGCAGTGCACCGGTGGTTCTACCTACATTTGTTTGTCGTCTTTTTCCACCAAAAAGCTGGACATTACTATAATGATCATAATTGGTCGCTGCAATGTATGTAAAAATCAACAACAACGAAAAGAACAACAATTTTAATCTGAAACAAGGTCTCCAGCACAAAATACATATCATTACAAAACATTATGCAGTAGTCACGTTACATGCTATATATATTTAATATTGTTTTCAGATTATTCAAAATTTACAATAAAAAAAAAATGTTTCTCTCGCTGATGCATTTTATGCCTAGGAAATGTTGCAACCTTTAAATATGATAATTGTTTTCAGCTACTTATAAAAAAACTTTAGGTCATTGATTGAGTGAAGAAATAGTAATGGAGCCATTTCATTCATGAACTATTTTTTATATACTATATATGAGCTCCCAAATGGATATTTATTTATTTTTTGTCTTTAGAGGTAAAAATACATTGACATCAAGTTTTTGAAATAATTTCACTTAAATCAGTGTTTGCTATTTTTATCATTTAAATACACACCTGCATGCTACAAGATCATCTCGTACATTTAATTATGTATGTTTCCTTAGTATGTTTAAATGCCAGTGTGTTAGTTGTAAGTAGTATTTCCAAATACTTTATTTAAATACCTGTGTGACAAAATTATCAAACAAAGATCTATGATTTCTATGTTACCCAAAATACACCACCAATGCAGTGCATGTTGTTACTGCAATTTTGTGGTACATGTATTTCCAAACATAAGTCTTGCTGACAAATGAGTAGACAAATTATACAAACCAAGTATAACAGCTGATAAGGTTATGTATTTTACAGACTTGATGTTTAGCATCGAGACATAAGTTTATGATTCTTTATTTAAAACTTTATATAAATTTGGCCTGTCAGAAAATATGAAGCAGTAATGCTTGCCTTGGAACTAGAAAGCATGTCAAGGTTTTATTAAGTATCTTGTTTTCTTACATTGTTGAAGTATCAATTATAATTAAGTATCATATATGTTACTTAATCAAAGGTATACTTAATATGTGTGTGTGTAGGAGCATGCTACCCACGATGCATGTTATATGTTTTTGTGCATGCAGGATGTTGTCCTTAGCTATGATAGTGAGGAGGAGGAGGAGAAGAGACAAGCGATTGCAGAGAGGCTTGAACCCCTCCCAGATGACCTTGACTTTCTCAGTAAAGGTAACACCATGGTCTGAGGTATATAATACCATGTTGAACTGAAATGTGAGACTATTTTTCAATATGTGATTGGTTAAATTGTAGTTTATACATTCCATGTGAGATTAAGTGGCTCATAATATATTCATCTTGTCATGTGATGCACTTTATGGAAGAACACTTACCTGCCAGCTTATGTGTTCTCTAGGGAACACTAAAAGAATAAAAAAAAAATATTCAGATATATGCCCATATATGGTTGATGTCTACCCATTGTATATAATGATACAATTTGAACGTTATATATTAAATGGATAGATCCTTAAATAATGCTTTAATCTCCCTTAAATCAACCACACTATGACACTCATTCTTCAACAGAATCTTAACTAACTAAATATGACTTAAAAACATATATATGGTATATGTTTTTACCGAAGGTTCTGCATCAAGACATGTTCGAAATCATTTAAAATCACTTCTTGTAATCCATGTATGTTACAGAACATTTAAGATGCCTTTGCAGAGTTTCTCACCTTATTTTGGATTCAGTCGATGCATGTAGACCTTCATACATTATGTACTGAAGTTCCCAGCTGTTGTTTTGTTCTTTCATAAATTGTGTGCTGAACTTTTCAGTAGTTTGTTGTTCCTTCATACATTGTGTACTATGGTTCCCAGTTGCTGTTGTTCCTTCATACATTGTGTACTATGGTTCCCAGCTGTTTGTTGTTGTTAGGATGTTGGCTTAAGTTAGCAGTTTGCTTTTGTCCTTCCACTTCCTCATTGTTTGGTTTGTTGCATCTCCTTATGCTTTAGCTTGTCATTGGCATGTTTGATTGTTTCTTATAGCTGTAATGTGGATTGCATGGACTTCATAAATCCTGTTCCTCAATTATGAAGCACATTTTTTTCACAGAAACTTTACAACTATTTATGACTGTTGCATGTAGGAATGTTTTATTTGTCATTGTCAGGAAATAATTTGTTCTCCCACTGACAGGTGTAACTGTGCATGTGCAAAGCTCCAATGTCGATGGTTGCCATAGTAATTCTTCTTTTTATTGTTTCCATAGCAAATTATTATGCAAAAAGCTGCAGAAGATTTGAAGAAAGAAGCCTTATTGAAAGCCCAGGAAAGAGAAAAGTATATAAATGACCGTGTAGAAGCTCTAGTTTTAGATGGACTAGGGGAGGGTAATTAAACTTACAGTTATAAGCATGTGGCCTCAATGTCCTGTTTCGTATTTTGTTCAACATTTTTTGTTTTGTTTAAGATTTAAGTTGGGTTCATTTTTGTTTTTGTCAAATATTTAGGTGTTATTATTTTGTTCCTGAATTATAGTATTTGTCACTAGTTCATATAAGAGTTGTTTTCTATGAATTTTAATTTTTGTTAATTATTGTTTTGTTTCCCACATTGTGCCATGCTAAGATATTTATTTTCTTAGTTCAGGTTTTAATTAGTCATAATACTGTTGCTTATGTTTTTTTGTTTTTGTTTATTTTCCTGGTTTTATAACAAAGAGACATGTAAGGACTCTCATTAGATGGTTTCCAAGAAAAACATTTTTTCACTAGAAATTCATTGTTTTTTTGTCAAATAGACATTGATGTCAGAAGTAATTATGCTGATTGTCAAATAGAAACTGATGTCAGAAGTAATTATGCTGATTGTCAAATAGACATTGATGTCAGAAGTAATTATGCTGATTGTCAAATAGAAATTGATGTCAGAAGTAATTATGCTGATTGTCAAATAGAAATTGATGTCAGAAGTAATTATGCTGATTGTCAAATAGAAATTGATGTCAGAAGTAATTATGCTGATTGTCAAATAGAAATTGATGTCAGAAGTAATTATGCTGATTGTCAAATAGACATTGATGTCAGAAGTAATTATGCTGATTGTCAAATAGAAATTGATGTCAGAAGTAATTATGCTGATTGTCAAATAGAAATTGATGTCAGAAGTAATTATGCTGATTGTCAAATAGAAATTGATGTCAGAAGTAATTATGCTGATTGTCAAATAGAAATTGATGTCAGAAGTAATTATGCTGATTGTCAAATAGAAACTGATGTCAGAAGTAATTATGCTGATTGTCAAATAGAAACTGATGTCAGAAGTAATTATGCTGATTGTCAAATAGAAACTGATGTCAGAAGTAATTATGCTGATTGTCAAATAGAAATTGATGTCAGAAGTAATTATGCTGATTGTCAAAAAGACATTGATGTCAGAAGTAATTATGCTGATTGTCAAATAGAAATTGATGTCAGAAGTAATTATGCTGATTGTCAAATAGACATTGATATCAGAAGTAATTATGCTGATTGTCAAATAGAAATTGATGTCAGAAGTAATTTTGCTGATTGTCAAATAGACATTGATGTCAGAAGTAATTATGCTGATTGTCAAATATACAGTGATGTCAGAAGTAATTATGCTGATTGTCAAATAGACATTGATGTCAGAAGTAATTATGCTGATTGTCAAATAGAAATTGATGTCAGAAGTAATTATGCTGATTGAACTGTAAATATGAAAATATACTATTAATGAGATTGTCAAATAGAAATTGATGTCAGAAGTAATTATGCTGATTGTCAAATAGAAATTGATGTCAGAAGTAATTATGCTGATTGTCAAATAGACATTGATGTCAGAAGTAATTATGCTGATTGTCAAATAGAAATTGATGTCAGAAGTAATTATGCTGATTGTCAAATAGAAACTGATGTCAGAAGTAATTATGCTGATTCTCAAATAGAAACTGATGTCAGAAGTAATTATGCTGATTGTCAAATAGAAACTGATGTCAGAAGTAATTATGCTGATTGTCAAATAG